>PVIJ01001727.1:143557-186733 GCA_004024925.1 Scalopus aquaticus
ATGTATCCTTTCGGATTAGTGTTTTTGTGTCCTTTGGGTAAATTCCCAAAAGTGGTATTGCTGGGTCGTATGGGAGCTCCATGTTTAGCAGTTTGAGGAATTGCCATACAGCTTTCCATAGTGGTTGGACCAGTTCACATTCCCACCAGCAGTGTAGAAGAGTTCCTTTTTCTCCACATCCTTTCCAGCATTTGTTGTTTCCTGTATTTTTAATGTGTGCCATCCTCTCAGGTGTGAGGTGGTATCTTATAGTGGTTTTGATTTGCATGAAAAACAATTTTTAGTAAAAGAAAAACAAGAACTCTTAAGGCTGGTTATATACAAACTATAATGCTGATATTAATTGTTAACATTAAAACAAGAATTATGTCAGAATAGACACAGTTTCATCTTTTGCATAAGACCATCTACTAATCTAGGTAATGCCAGGTTACAACAGATATTAGTAATTATTTAACTACATAAGAGTTTGTGCTGACCATAAATATGTATTAAAATACTTTGTGTGATATTTTTGTCTAAATCAGCTGGGATTATAGATTACTTAGCTTACTTTCAAGCTAAAAGAGATATATCTAAATAACAACCCTTAGGAGATGTTTACACACTATAAATTCAAACATTGTAAGATAGACATTCTCCTTTGGAAGAATTGTAAGTTCTAGAAAATTAAATCTTAGAATTTTTCCACTTATTCATTTGAAAGCAAAAATAACAAGGAAACTCTCCTAACATGATCAACATGACCTTCTTTTTACATGTCTGAAAATAGTTTTTTTTTCTTTAAGTTTACCCTGTTTCTGAAAGGTAACACCTAGTCTGGGGTTTTGTGGGTCCAACTGCAAAGGACGAAATAAAACATGCCAGGACCACTCCATTCCTGGAGAGAAGGGTAGTATCAGGTGATTTCATAGAAGCATGATTTAAACTAAATTGCAGGGACTCCCTGATGGCCCAGGGGTTAAATCTCAGTGCTATCACCTACTACTGCCTGAGTTTGAACCCTGGCCAGGGAGCTAATTCACATGGTTCAGCAGACCTCTCCTGTCTTGCCCACTGCTCTGCTCAGCAGTGTATTTCAGTAGATCAGCTTTCTCTGCTCTCCACTCTGTCTCTGGTGAATCCTCTCACCCCCTGCACCTCTGGCCTACACCTCAGATATTTTACACCAGAAAAAAAAAAAAAAAAGAAAGAAAGAAAAAGAAACTAAACTTCAAGTATACATACAATGGATATATCATGACTCAACACTTAGTAAATATTCTTGTTCCTTATTGTTTCTAGTATAAATGGCCAAGTAAAAACATTACTTAGAAGTTACAACTATAGGGGCCTCCCCGGTGGCGCAGCGGTTGAGCGCTACCCTGTGGAGCTGTCGGCAGAGCACGATGCGAGTTCGAGGGCCAGCTGGGAGAATCCCACATGGTGCGGCAGACCTCTCCTGCCTCGCCCGCTGATTCCCCTCAGCAGTGTATTTCTGATCTGCCTGTTCTGCTCCCCGCTCGGTCTCTGGTGAACCCTCTCGCCGCCCCACGCCTCTGGCCTGTACCCCAGCTTGTATGTATAAATAAATAAATCTTTAAAAAAAAAGTTACAACTATAAACTTTAAATTACATATACATCTTAAGAACATGGTATGATTCTGACTATGGGATTAACAATTAAATTTCTTTTTCAAAATCATGTAATCATAAAACCTGAGAGAAGGCACCACTCTTACAGCCTTTCTGGTTCAATTCCTTCATTTTTCTAAAAGAGAAAACTGAGTGAGTAGTTATAGAGACTCTTCTGAGAAATATGATCCACTTATACCTTCATTACACCTTTATTGGGTTCCTACTACATGTAATATACTATGTCAGATTCTATAGAGTTCATAATAGAAGACACACACTTTAAATGGAAACAATTTAAATATTTAAAAACAGAAAAATGGTTACATAAACTAATATATTCATACAATAAATTATGAATTAAATATTTGAAGCTTTTAATGATACAGGAAGTGAAAAAAGCAAAATAGAAAATAAACTTACTTTAATTTTTATATTACACACAGAAAGAAAATCAATTTCTAGAGAGATACATATGTTGACACTGATTATTTCTGAATGGTGAAATTACAGATGGCTTTCATCATTGTTTTGTACTTTTTTAATGTCCAAATTCTCTACAAGACTCAATTTCTTTCATAATCAAAAGAAAAATGTTATTTAGAATGTGACTGGGATTCTTGTTAAGAGTTGTATCTCACTAATAAGTAAATATCAAATTAATGAATGACATAAACACATAGATTGACATATCCTATTCTTAAAGAGCTTATATGTATTTGGCAGCAAACTGAAATGAACATAAGTAATGATGATTCAGGTTACAAAGCATTAAGCTCTGGGGCCTCCCCGGTGGCACAGCGGCTAGGCGCTGCGCTGTAGAGCTGTAGGTAGTGACGACGCGAGTACAACACCCGGCCAGGGAGATTCCCACATGGTACGGCAGACCTCTCCTGCCTCGCCCACTGCTTCCCTCAGCAGTGTGTTTCTTTTGGATCTGCCTGTTCTGCTCCCCACTCTGTCTCTGGTGAACCCTCTCGCGGCCCCACACCTCTGGTCTGTACCCCAGCTTGTATGTATAAACAAATATTTTTTTTTTAAAAAAGAAAAGAAAGCATTAAGTTCTATGGTAGATGAGGGCCATTTGTTCAAATGTGTTTCATCATGGACTCCTTAAGCATCTGGCTCCAGCTAAGTGCCTAAAATATACTTTGATCATTGTTCTCATGCTTAGATGTGAAGACTTTGCAGCCTACTGTAAGGTAGATATTTTGCGGGCCACCATGCAAGTCGGACTGCTGATTTTAAATCCTCTTAATTGAGGAGTCAGGCAGAAATCCTTAGGATTCTGTAGCCCTGAGCAAGAGGGAGTTTCCCTACTGCATGTGGTAGCATCCAATTCAAATCAGATGAGCAGGTGACTCAAGAGGTGCAAATGTCAATGAAATCAATGAATGAATCATTCATTCACTCAACAATCATTTATTCATCCTCTAATATCTATCAGAGGCTATACCAGAGAGAGAGACTGTGATGTTAAAGGATAGATGCTACCACAAAGTAGCTCATCGTCTACTTGGGTTATTCTGATTCAAGACAATGCACAGCAGGGGAGTGGGAATAATCTCTCTAAAGTCAAAACACAGACTCTCAAGCAATACCCACTGTTCCCATGTGATGCTGATGAGGCACTTCCCTGTGTTATTTCACGTGCTGAGAGGCATTCATGTGGGCCTTGCCATGTTGAATCTTAAAAAGTGTATTGCACTTTCTTGTACACAATTGTGTAAGTACAACAGTACGGGTAAGGACGAGTACAATTTAAGAGTGAATGAGTGATAACCTTATGTACATACAAAGTATCGTCACAGCAAGAAACAGTAAAGCTCAGGAGTTATGATGGGTACATTTGAAAGTAACATTTCTGAAAGAGAAAATCAGGAAGAACAGGTGCTAAGGCCTTTAATCTAACATCCTTACAGCCAAGGGAATTTTAACCATATTAAAGTATCATTTGCAAAGTAACAGCATGACTTAAATACTGCTAAATCTGGCACTTAGAGTCATTATACTGTAATCATCACATCACATTCTCTCCCACTACTGTTATTTTGAAGATTCAAGGAGTCTGTATGTTAACATAAAAGATCCATCATAACAGTGATTTTTAACACCTCCAGAAAATAGTCTGTTGTTGACAGAATACCTAGGTTAAGATATGCTTTTCAACAAACCTTTTTCAATTACTCTCTTAGTTGACAATACTGCTATAGCTTATATATGTATATAACACTTTTTAAAAAGTTATACATACACACTCATATGTTTTCCAGCACAACATCTATAGATGTTAGGGGGAAGTAACATATACTGTGAAAAGAACTTCACAGCAGTGTTACTCAAAAGTGTTTTTTTGAAACTCATACTAAGTTAGATTCTTTGGGGTCTGGGCTGGCAATTAACATATTTAACAAGGAATCTGAAAGGTAACTGAGTTACTAAAGTTTGAGAACCGCTAAATAAAGTTTGTGGAAAACAGGCAAATACAAAACATTTGAGTTTTATACAACTCCACACATTACTTGCAATGTACTGTTCAATTTCATTAAACATGTTCTTAAAATTTAAGTGGGGATACAAGAAAATCCCTGAAATACTAAGTGCAAGGTAGGGTATGGCTAAGAAATAAATGCTATAAAATATACCATTATTGTTAAGGAAGTAGAGCCAAGAAGGTGACATTAAGTGAGGATTTAACTTTAGTTTTGTTAGAGAGATAAGACTGGAAACGGAATAGATTAAATTGATAAATTAATTCACCAAAAAAAGTATTTGCCATTATCGCCCTTCATTAATCTTTCATAAAAGACCACAGGAAGGATGGGACTTCCCCGGTGGCGCAGCGGTTGAGCGCTGCGCTGTGGAGCTGTCGGCAGCAGCGACACAAGTTCGACGCCCAGCCGGGGAGAATCCCACATGATGCGGCAGACCTCTCCTGCCTCGCCCGCTGCTCCCCTCAGCAGTGTACTTCTGATCTGCCTGTTCTGCTCCCCACTCTGTCTCTGGTGAGCCCTCTCGCCGCCCTACACCTCTGGTCTGTACCCCAGCTTGTATGTATAAATAAAATTAAAAAAAAAAAAAAGACCACAGGAAGGAAATGCTTAATCGAAAGACTGTATTTTTAATGGTTACATCTATAGCATGGGTGGTGAGGAGATGAGAAGAATTTGGTGGGCAGGGGACTTCCAGGATCCCTTATATTACACTTGGTGAGTGGAGTGGTTTCCTATCTCATGCATTCATAAGGGCAGCTCTCACTTGAGACAAGTTTACCTTCCGGAAAATTCAGGGTTATGTGTTCAGCCAAACTATAAAGTTTAATAAATAGCATGGTGGCTGAACTAGGTTTTACTAAAATGTTGCTCTATAGGTATCACTAAAATAAACTTCCTGTGGAAAACTTAAATCTAATTCTCCTTGTCTACTATATTAGGACAGAACCTATTATTTTAATACGGCTGCCTATTCGTGGGAGAAAAAAAATACACCTAAAAAATACAAATCCACAGAGGAAACTATAAAATACAGACAAGAAGGCGAATAAAGCTGCCCAGAAATAATCTCTATTGTTATTTGGTGTATTTTCTATTGAAAATGTTTTTCTTTGCTTAAATAATACTCAACTATGTAACTACCTCCCTCCCTCCACTACACACTGTAGGGGAATCTGTCCATGTTATGGTGTACATTTAACATATATAACATATTTTACTGGCTTGCTATTCTTCCTGTTGTATAGACATACCATGATTTACCTCACTAAGCTCTCGCTGCTGGAAATTTAAGTTACTAATACACAAAACAGCATAGGACTAGTCATGGGCAAGTAACTTTGAGTACCTGTCCAACTGTCTTCTCCATAATTTCAATGGCAGGACAGATACTACTTAACGGCTAGTAAGAAAGACTACCAATTTATAGTTTCACTAACACTCTTTCATACTACAGCACAATACAAATAAGCTCTTTTATGAGACAAAAGGATTTTTTAACATGAACAATCTTTTGTGTAAAAATGCACCAAATAAATTTTAAGATAGTGAAAAATGAAATTATAAACCACAATGCATTTTATCAATGAAGATCAACATTTACATACATTAAAAATTACTCTTAATTAAATATGTGATTATAATAATTTGTAATTAATTCTGTACTATCTCTGAGGAACTTGCCACTTCCTGGAATACAAGTAGGTTAATACAGAGTCCATAAGGTCATCCAAATGTGTTACTTGCATGATAATTTTATCACAGCAGCTAATTTTAAGACCAGTCAGTATAATTAACTTTACTTCGCTCTACAAGTAACAAGTAACTGTGATTTCACTTTTACTCTTGGAATTATTAATTTAATAACGCATGGTTAACAAAGATACAGCAAGTTTTATTAAACTGATGAAAACAAAGTTGTGCATATTATAACATCACTGACCTTAGAAGGGAACACTGCACTAAGTACTTAATTTTCACACTCAGTCTTAGTCTTCAAGTTGAACAAAACGAGCCACACAGAACTTAATTTGCCTAACATGATATAGCTGTTAAGTAGACAGCTAGAATATTTACATCACACTTTTGAGACACTATTGTATAAGAAAGTACTGGAGAACTTCTAAGTTGTAATAGTGAAAAATCAAATGTCTCTTCTTGGGTGGTCCTCAATGACCAACAGACATGCTGGTCAGACCCAGAATTATACTGAGATCTCCAAGGGAGAAAAAGAGATGGAGCCTCATTTTCCTCATCATGACGCAAGAGCTAAAGGACTAACAGTACAGAAAAATACTTACCTCTCTCGGCACGGCCTAGAAATGTGGATTAAAGAACAGCAGACTTGGGGATATCTGAAACAGAGGCTTCTATGTCCACAGGGTCCAATTCTCCCAACCATAAGCAACTGTTCCTCATGAACCAAACTGCTTCTGGACTTGCTAACCTTGATTTCCACATGTAGTTTAGAAACAGGGAGAGCTTCTCCCAGGACCTCAACTGAAGGGGAACGGTTTGCTACCTGATTCCAGGTTTCCCCTAGACCTAGAATAGATAACTATTTGTTCTTTCCTGTGTTTTTGTTCTCCGACGCGAAATATTTGAACTTGATTCTTTAATACACATTATTCTGCAGTGATCATTCTTTTGTCACTAAACTTTTTAAAATTTAAAAACTATACCAGTTGGGGAGGGGAGAGGGGCAGAAAAACAGAGAAGGGAAGAAAGGAATGTCTTTATAGATACCTCTACTACTAATGATGCATGAAACGTAATTGCTTGTTACCTGTCTGCACCTCCCATGCTAGCTATAAATGGCTTGGGAGTAGGGGACATTTTATATTATCTATCTTTATGTTATCCATATGTATGGCAACATGGTACACTGGACAGGATTTAGATTATCACTATGTACTTCAGTTTTTCCATCTGTGAAGATTATATTCTAACTTAGCTTACAAGGTTACTGCGAGGATAAAATTAGTAAAAAAAAAACCCAGCAACAAAAAAAAACTCTGAGAGTAGTATACACTTCATAATTAATAGTTTTCTTCAAGACTAATCCCTGCAAGAAACTAGAAGGCTTATTAAAACATTTACAACATTCATGCCTCATCATTTTAGACTACGCTAAACACAGGGTTGATAAAGCTACTTTTCTCCCACCCTATCTTTTGTTCTCTTGACATGTAGTTCTGAAAATATGTTTCAAGTTTACGAGCAATGAAAAATAAAAGAAATCACATGTTAAAGGTAAAAACTGCATTTTAAATTCTGTAGACAGAAACAAACAAAAAACCTTTAAACTAGCAAGCCATTTTATACACAGTAGAATGAGCTCTCATTTAACACACATTCCCATGATGTCAGTGAACTGAGACTAATGTTTGAATTCTGCAATTAACAATTTCATGCAAAACCAAAAAGAAACAAAACCATAACTCTGAATCTATACTGAAAACTAACATTTCTGCTTACTCCTGACCAGGGACCTGACACTGGACTAAACTATGTCCCTGAAAAAAGTAGATTTAAGTTCTAACTTCTGTAACTTGTGAAGGTGATTTTATTTTAAAATAGGGTCTTTGCAGAGGTACTATGTTGACTTCATATTAGATTTGAGTAGGCCTTAAATCCAATGACTGGTATGTTTACAGGAGAAAGGAATGGGAGATTTGAATAGAGACACAGGAGATATATTGGGAAGAAGGTCATGTGACAACAGAAGTAGAGACTAGAGTGGTGCAGCCACAAGCCAAGGAATCCCAAGTTTCGCTAGGAGCCTCCATAAGCTAAAAGAGGCAAGAAAAGATCCTTCCCTATGAGCCCACAAAGTATGGCCCTGCTGACACCTTAATTTCAAACTTCTATTCTCTAGAAACTGTGAGAGAATAAGTTTCCATTGTTTTTAGCCACTAAGTTTAGAGTAACTTGCTACAGGAGCCCTAGGAAATTAATACAGTCTCTTAGAGAGGAGCACACTTCAGTAATAGTAGAGAGAATCCAACATAAAGAAAGAGTTTTACATATCCATTTTCTCAACCGTCATATACAGTTAGGGTACACATGGGGGTAAAATGGTGGGTAACAGACTTCCCTAGAACAATTAACCACATATTGTTGTTTTGTCTTCTATCTATGTAAAATCATGATATAACCAGTGAGCAGTCATAAGTTCCTAGAAAATTCTACTCACGTGTTCATGTGTTCTATCTACTGCCTTTTAACACCTGATTGTTTCGTAAACTATATGATTTTGGTTCAGCATTCTATCACAGCTATAGACATATTTCATTTTGTGATCCCATTATCTGCTTTCTAATAGTTACCAGTTTAATTCTCTCCTCTTTGCTGCTTTTCTGCACTAGTGATATGTAGTGAATATTTAAAAGTAATACAGACAGAGACTACCTGATCCTTCCAGTCATCCACCCAGACTCACCTGAGGAACATGCCTGAAAGAGAAACAATGAAAAACCTCCACTTTCTATTACTTCTGAGAAAGTAAAGACAATGGTTGGAGTTGTGGCCCAACAAATAACACTTTCAGAATCATTCTCTTTAATTATGAAGTATGATGAAAACCACATTCATTATGAGATATAACCATTAGTCTGCTTTGGGTACTGTGGCTAGTCAGATCTAATAACTTCCTACAAAAGCAGAAATGAAACATTACTGCAAATAAAAGGGTCCATTCCTTGAGTCACACAAAAATCATTCCTGATTTCTGACAGCAAATTCTGAAGTAAATTCTTCAAGGATTAATGAAATCCTATGCATTTTCTTGTGTTTGATATTACATCAAGGTAAAGCAAAAAAAAATAACAATGGACAAACACAGTCCAAGTTACAAGTATAATCCTGGAGGAAAGAAAATGAAACTACAGTATTGGCAAAACTCTGGCTTTGGGGGAACTGTGACATATATAGGCCATGAGGTGCAGCTGGGTACTGTTCCAATGAGCAGCTTCATTCTCAAAATTCTGCCCCCAATTTCCAATTCTGGTGTTAAGTTGGGAGAAAGTTTATTTCTAATTCGGATCCTGTATATCTTGCTACAAAGATTTATGACCTACAAGGGCCATCCAACAGTCATACACTTTAACAGATCTAAAGACTTACCCAGGTTGACACACTTACCAGTTTTAAACTCACATCTAACTCCCCTGAGAAAAGTTGCTGCAAAGTAGCAGTATGAGTTTTAATTTAAAGATTTAGATGTCCAATATGACCCAGATTAAATGATTTTTCTAGATAAATTATATCCGTTTGACAAAGGACCTAACCCAAATCAATCCTAAGCAACCTTTGAAAACATTTTATTAGCACAAAAAGAGAGAAAAGCTTTATTTCTTTTCAGACACTGAGACTGACAATTTGATCTCAAGGCCACAAACATATATATGTCTATATAGATATATCTATGTCTTTAAATAAACCTTCTCTAAAAAGATGTGCAAAGCATTTATTTATAGTCTATTTCAAAATGGCCTTGCCTCAACAAATGGCCTTGCCTCAATGAATGAACGGTCTTGCCTCAGAACTAGCACACCTTTTATGCTACAATGACACTCAATATGTGCTAGTATACCTTTAGATTTCTTTTCTTAGTCTAACTTTAGTAAAGTTAGTCTAACTTTAAGTTAGTCTAACTTAGTCTAAGTTTACTAAAGTTAGACTATCTTCTACATATAATACTTCAACTTACATAGGATCCCATAACACTGGTCAACAAATTTTTACAAAAGTCATATCACTGAAATAAAATTAGTCATTTCCTAGCAATTTGTATGTGCTCAACACGAACATGACAGTCAAATTCTAATTTTGGCTCTAGTTTTTTTTTTTTTTTGTAATCTGCAATAAATTGATGTTTACATCACAAAATGCATGACAATCACTGGTCAGCAAATTTTTACAAAAGTCATGTTACTGAAATAAAATTAGTCATTTCCTATCAATTTGCATGTGCTCAACGTGAATATGACAGTCAAATTCTAATTTTGGCTCTAGTTTTTTAAATAATCTGCAATAAAAAGATGTTTCCACCACAAAATGCATGCCAACAGTAATAGGCATACGGTTAATACCTGTAAAGGATCAAGTCATAGACTACTTCTTAGATTTCTTCGCTTGTCTCTTGTTCAGGAGCAACTCTGGGGAGTGTCCAGCAGCAGTCAACCAGCATTATAGTGGACCATTTTTCCTGGAATCTTTGTTCCATTGATGCGATATCTTGATGAAAACGTTCGCCATGTTCATCACTAACCATACCACAGTTTTCGGGGAAGAAATCCAGATGGGAATGAAAGAAGTGGATCTTTAAAGACATATTGCAGCCAAGTTTCTGATACTGCATCAGCATGTCTTCTGCTAGTTCCTTGTAGTTTTCTGCCCTAACATTCGCAAGAAAGTTTGTAGACACTAGGCGAAAAGCATTCCGTGCTTGTTTTGCATCACCCTGCAGCAAGTTGTTGAACCAGTCATCTCAATGCAGACGGAATTTTTGGGTAGACTATTCTCGACTTATTTTGCTTCGTTATTCCGCCACAAAGAGGAGGAATCAAGCAGAAGTCACAGTTTTTTATGTGATTGCTTGGCTCTCTCCACACCATGGGGACTACAAACGGCATTGATGGTCTTTTGCCATTTCACCACTGTGAAAGCAGTGTTGTCCATGTAGCCCAGCATATATGCGGGGGCCCAAGGCTTGTCTTGGCCACCAACCTTGCATCCAAAGTGAGATGAGAAGCCTTCTTCACTTGAGAAGTGATTCTTTTCTTCTGGTTGGCAAATGTCACTTCCCACAAACAGAGCAGAAATTGTCCATGCTATTAACGCACTTTCGAGCCATGACAGTTCTGTATTGTGCCTAAATGGATAAAATAATAACAGTTCTATGGAACAGTAGCTTAAACTGTCTTAAACTGTCTCGCACAAAGTCTGAAATAGTTTCAATGCTCAACCTTTCCGACAGGGCTTTCTCTAGTGCACTGCTGATGTCAGGTTATTTTAGCAGCCACCTGGCAATAGTACTGCATTGCATCACAAAATGATGCAATCAACTCCGGATGATGTTTGCATGATGGTATTATGCAATGCAATGCAATATTCCATCATTTTAGGCTGATTTAGGATGTTGTTGTGGTCCTACTGGATAAATTGACACGGTGAAAGATATAAAATGAATTATATGGAATATATTCAAAATGAGCGCTAATAAAAAATTTTCAGGGTTACATTCATGTTCAGCACACCAATATACTACAGATTAGGGTGTTTTTAAGTCAGTTATGATCTCTGTTGACCAGTGTAATCAGGTAAGGAGCTTATATATTCTTTACCCAAGCACAAATACATGCACGTGTGTGTGTGTGTGTGTGTGTGTGTGTGTGTGTGTATATATATCTATACACTGATTTCAGAAGGTTTCTATACTGAGTATGGGTTCTCTAAACTCAAATAAGAATTGCAGAAGTAGAATTATAAAATCTGAAATCTTGAAAACAATTTTTTTTTTGCTTTCTGTATTATTGGTAATTATTTACAAGAGAGGCAATGGGAAGCAAAGACAAAAGAGTGGAAAAATTAAGGTTTTATGTGAGAGATACAATTAAGCTTAGGAGTAAAATGGCATGGAGATAGGGATTTTCTTCAGAATACTTCACACAAAATGAAAAAAAAAGTCATAAAAGGTGAAGGAAGGGTACAGCAGAGAGAGACGAAACAGCACGAGGAATGCTGTTGGTAGTGGAGCTGCTAGGTATGTGAGGGCTTAACACTCTACTTCTCTTTGGACATTCTCACATTTGAACAAAACTTTCAAAAAGACAGTCCCACTAATCACTGCATAATTTTATATTTGCAGACACTGAAATTTTAACTACGGTTTACAGAGCCAGAGAACAGACATGCAGTGGCTTCAGTTGGAGACATTTCCACATATACATTGTCTCAGATCTCACCTGAGAGCTCACTCTTTAACTTTTTCAAAAGAAAAGCAGGATAAAAGTGTGATAGGTTAGTTTGCATAAAGAATCCTGAAGAAAGGAAAGGGAGGGAGCCGATGAAGTTTGATGTCTACTTGCCTAGTGTTCAAGTCCTCTTTCTGAAAGTGAAAGGGGTTCTCCAGAGAAAAGGAAAGAACATACCATTTTGATGACATCCTTTGGAGAATACCTTGAGCACATGGATCTCAGTTGGGGAAGGTGGGAAGAACAGTCCATGAATTCACAATATCACTAAAAGTATGTCTCCTTTAAGATTTAGAATGGGTTTTCCTGTTGACCCCTTTCCTGCCTATGAGGACACTGACTTTATAAGGAAGCTATGCCAAGAGAGGTAAGTGAATTAAATCGAATGCTCGGTGGCAGTTTAGCAGGCAATTCATCATCAGGAAAGTCTCAAGTAGTGCTGGCTGAATTTTAAAGCATTTCTCCAATAAGACTGGACATGGATGCTGCTGGACATACAAATTTTAAGTTGGCAGGAGAACTGTTTCCTCATTCCATCTTCCTTACAGTCAACTCAATAATCATGGTCACAGAAGACAGAGTTAGCAGTGACAAACAAAAAGATAAGTTTTAGAAAACTCATTTTAACTGTTAGTCTCAATCTCCTCTTTAACCAAAGACTTTTAACTAGCATCCCATAAGTCATCTAATTTAGTTACTTGCCTTGTTATTTTGAAAATGCAACAAGATACTTAACAAAATTAATAAAAACAATAATATTAAAAACTCTACTTATTACATACTTAAATGTTTTCACTCATAATTAGGTGTTATTCTAGCCATTTACAGGTAGGGAAACACGCACTTGCCCAGAG
Organism: Scalopus aquaticus; assembly: GCA_004024925.1. NCBI lineage: Eukaryota > Metazoa > Chordata > Mammalia > Eulipotyphla > Talpidae > Scalopus > Scalopus aquaticus. Next base: position 156,494 of record PVIJ01001727.1, read on the forward strand.
TTAAGTAAATGAGTCTACAATCACAGCAGAAGTGACAGGGTCAGGATCTCAAACTAGACCAGTCTGACTTGCCCTTTGTGCAGTATGCTGCATAATTTCTACAAAGGAAGCTATAAAATAAGGTATCAAAAAAGGCACCAAAAGAAAGGGAACTAGAAAATACATTAGTAAATCTTGGTGAACTAGATGACCCTGGGAAGACTGTTGAAAATGACTTTTACTTTGTGGCTCTACTTTCGAGATGGTCAATATAACCAGTATTTTTTTTTAAGTTCTCTATTATTGTTTTGAAGTTTAATAGACATATGATGATATTAATTTCAGTTATAAAACACATTGATTTGGTATTTGTATTCAATGCAAAATGATCGCCAGTATGCTACATTCCCATGACTAATTCATAAGTGGACACTTGTACCTCTTGATTCCCTTCAACAACTTCACCCATCCACCAACCCACCTCCCCTCTGGTAACCAATTTGTTCTCTGTATCCACACATTGTTTTTGTTTTGGTTATTTTACAGATACCACATGTAAATGAAGTCATACAGTATTTGTCTTTCTCTGTCTTATTTCACTTAGCATAACACCCTTAAGGTCCATGAATGTGGTTGCAAATAGCAATCTATCTTTCTTTTAATGGCAATGCAATATTCTAATTGCTCACCTACACCACATCTTTCTCTCGCCATCTATTTATGGGACCCTAATGTTGTTTTCATGCCTTGGCTATTATAAATGATGCCACGTATATATATCTTTTTAAAATTAGTGTTTTCGGGCTTCCCTGGTGGTGCAGCGGTTGAGCGCTACGCTGTGGAGCTGTCGGCAGCGTGCGATGCGAGTTCGACGCCCAGCCGGGGAGAATCCCACATGGTGCGGCAGACTTCTCCTGCCTCGCCCGCTGTTCCCCTCAGCAGTGTATTTCTGATCTGCCTGTTCTCCCCACTCTGTCTCTGGTGAACCCTCTTGCCCTCCCATGCCTCTGGCCTGTACCCCAGCTTGTATGTATAAATAAATAAATCTAAAAACTGTCGGGAGCCATCAGACAGGATGGCCCCTAGCGGTAAGTTACGGCCCTAATTGCCTGAGTTGCCCACATAAGGTTAGGGTCCGATAAGGATGGCCTTGGATCCTTGTTTTCCCTTTCCATCTACATTCTTCCCAAACTGAGGTCAGCAGGACCATCCCATTATTTCCCGTGTTGTGCTCTCACTGGATCCCCGACCTCGGACCACCCTGCATTATCTAATGTTACCTCCCCGTGATTTTCACCCTATTTACGCTCTTCCCCTGGGAACAATAAACGAGACTTGATCAGACCTCCTGTCTTGTCTCCACTCTCTCGCGTACCCCTGTCCCTTGCTCCCTGCTTCCTCCTCAGGTACAGCGTTGATATGGACTCGCGGGCCGAGTCAAAAAACAACATAAATAAATAAAATAAAATTAGTGTTTTCACTTTCTACTCAGAAATAGAATTGCTGGTTCATATGGTATTTCTATTTTTAATTTTTTGGGGAACCACCATACTGCTTTCCATAGTGGCTGTATCACATTTTACATTCCTATCAATAGCAGGTGAGCATTCCTTTTTCTCCACATTCTTATGTTATTTCTTGTTTTTAAAGATGGACAATCTGACAGGTATGAAGGGATACCTTGTTGTGGTTTTCATGTGCAGTGCCCTGATGATTAGAGATGCTGAGCACATTTTCAAGTGCCTGCCAGCTACACGAATCATGAAAAAATGTCTATTCAAATTTGCCCATTTTAATTGGGTTATTTGGCTTGTTAATATATTGGATGAGTTCTTTACATATTTTGGATATTAGCCTCTTATCAGATACATAATTTGTGAATATCTTCTTCCATTCAGTAGGTTGCCTTTTTGTTTTATGATGGTTTCCTGTGTGAAAACTTTTTAGCTTGATATTGTCCCACTTGTTTATTTTTCTTTTATTTCCCTTGCTTTTGGAGTCAGATCCAAAAAATCATCACCAAGACTGATGTCAAGGAACTCACTATGTCCTCTAGGAGTTTTACATAAAATCAGTATTTTTGTGTATCAGTTTTATTCTATCTATTTTTAAGTATCTATTTTTAAGACAAACTTACATTCTTAGTAAGATGATCTTCATAGGCAAAAGATGATTAAAAGATGCTGTGATTTTAATGTGGCCCTAGATATGGAAAATTCCATAGAAGAGTCATTTCTTTTAAGTGACTGATACCAGAGAGCACTGTCATGGAATTTCTGTTATTTTGATCTCGACTTATAAAAAGATATGGCATATTATACAGATTTACAAAAGCTTGTACATGAGTAATATTAAAGACTACAAAAGCCCCCACACAAAGGTTAAAAATAACAAAATGTTAAAGTTCTGGTGTATGTATCATCTAAGTCTCATTCAGACTTGCTTTTCTTGTTCCTGGGTTCACCATCTCAGCAGATAGCCCTATCATCATCAGTTATCTAGCTGAAAGCCTGGCCATCTCGGCTCTTCCACTTTCTTTTCAGCTAACATTTAACTGACATTTTAGACTTTTGAGGTTCTTAGCAGAATTTCATGGGGAGATATTACCTTTAAAAAGTCAGCATAACCATTTGCAAGTACATAACCTCCCTACTAAGGTAAAAACAGACAATGTGCTGTGGTTGACAATCACTTCTGTGTGTCAGAAGACCCGACTTTTGATTGATACTCTACCACTAATGAGTTCTGGAACTTCAGGACTAAAGAAGAGCACTAGACACTGGGCTAGATGTCTTACATAACCTCCTTTCATTCTTACAACTCAATGGAGCAGAGCTATCATTCTCATTTTTAAACAAGGATATGAAAGCTCAAAGGGTTAGATGCCTTGTACAACTTTACAAAACAAAGAGACAGATTTGGAATTCAAACCTAAGTTTGTCTACCACACTATGTTACCCCCATGTGACTTCCCATCTATAAAATTTGAAAATGAAAGCAAACCCAAGAATATTTTATAGGAAACTAGAGATGTAACATATCTCTCACAAATGCACTGGTTATAGAGACTTGTTGAAGTATCAACTTTGCCCCATACTTTATTTCAGCATCAGAAAACCATCTGAATACCTGAGTCCAAACATACAAACCTGATTTCATAACGTTAATGCAGTGCTTACCTAAACAGAACAGTGGGAAATACACCGTGGTGAACTACTCAAATCTCAGATTCTCTTGTATTTATTATATTCACAATTGCGTAATGTAATTTGACAGTGCAAAAAAATGATGGAAATGTATAGGCAAGTTTGTTTCTCCCTGTTGCCATAGATGTATTTAGTCCCAACAGACACATACGGTTGTTAAATATCTGAAAGGTAGAGCTGACAATTATATTAAACATGACATAACAATCACATTTTTAAATTGTAAAAATGCTGATTTTAATAAAAGTAAATGGAAAAGAAGGTACTGGGGCTGCTATTCGCAAACATATGAAATAGAATTGAAAAACAAAAAAGCCAGTAGGAAGTCTTAACCCACTATTCGTGCAATTCCAAATGCTGTATTTCCAAGCCACCCAAGAGATCTATTCATTAAACTAGAAAAATGAACTCAACAGTATTTACTAATGTAAGAATAACTGGATTGTCTGATAAAGATTAAGAGTCTGTAGGTTATGAATAGTAAGTGTAAGACACCACCTTCCAGACACAAAACAAAACAGATACAGAAACACTTCATTGATTTGGGCATTTATTTTTGAAGTATGGATGTCGTGTAGGGAGGGAGAAGTGTGAAGAACACTGCAAAATACGGTAAAGGCATCAGGTCTTATTGCAGTCATATAAAAAACCCTTTTGATATATGAATGTATAGACTCCTCATTATGAGCTATTCAAACATGCAGAATTTTATTACTATTGAGTTTATAAACAAATATATTTGTGTGTGTGTGTAATCCAACACCAATCTCTTAGAAAGTAATGTCAAAGGAGGAGAGAAAAAGAATAGGTGCAGGAGATTCTGTTTCAACGTCACTGGCATTTTGTATCCAGTTTTTTATGACCACAGACAAAATGGGATAGCAATGAGAGAAGGCTGGAAGAGAGAGATACAGAGAATGTGACAAATGCAGCAATGGTCTACTATTTGGTTACTGGCAGAGTTGATTCCTCCTCTTCGCTGGAAGTAGAAAGTGATTTTTGTTCACTTTCTTGTTTATTTTTAAAAGCCACTACTCTCCAACTATGGCATTCATCACATGTAAGTCACTCTAAGGATTTAAAATGCTGATACCAGAGTTCTGTCATGTGACTACAATGTTATTCCATGGAAAGCCAAGTATGTGTATTCAGAGTCAACAAAGAACTTTTCAATACAGTGTTGTATCATCTACTTGGCCAATTTACAATATGAAACAAAACACAACAGTGGATTTGAAAATAAAGCCTTGGCAATTAATGGCATAAGACCAATTTTAGAAGATTTCACAAAAAGTAAAACTGAAGATGCTTGAAAAGTGTGCGATTTTCTTCTACTTTTGACAGTCACTGCAACACCCATGAAATCCTGCCTACAATTATGTCTCTGAATGCTTAGATCAAGTACCACAAACAACTGTGCATAAATAATTACACTAAACATTGTTTAAGAGGTTAAATTCATTTTAGTTTAATTTTTTACCTTTACTTAATATTATGAAACTTTTTTTTGTTAATTTGATTCTGAGTGATTACAAATGATTAATACATTAGGTGCAATATCTTTCAGGCAAATAGCCTGCTACTCACTTTTAAAAGAAGTATTCAAACTACCCCTGAGGCTAGCACGTACACTTCCCTTTGGGCAGCCTTAAGCTCAACAAGTTTGAGTCACATCAAGGGTGGCTGTTGCTCTGGTAATATTCTGGCTGGGGCTCAACACAGCTATGATTTTTGTGGGCAAAGAGGCATCCATAGACTCATTCTTAGTCTTCAACAGAGTGTCACTGCCACTAAGGATCAAACGGTAGATATGAGAAAGTTACTGGAATCAAAACGAGCCTTCGTGCTACTGCTAATATATTCTGATTTAAAAGTATGTAAGTGGAACATTTACTTTATTTCATATGCCATAATCCTGATAACATCGCAGCTATCTATCTAGAGACAAATGTCAACTAAAGTGTTATTTTTATTTTGTATCTAATAAGAGGCAGTGATGTAGGTCAACTTCATGACACATTAGTATTTTATCTAATGTTTTTCTGAAAGGCAAAATGCCAGCACCTGTATTAAAGTTCTTAAAACATTTTCTAAATAATATCAGTCCTCACACTTACTTAGTATTCATTTTAATGAGTGCCCATTGATTTTTAGTGCAACCAGAAAATCTGGAAACCATTCTGGCCAAAATTTTTTTTTATGAAAATTTTTAATGAAAATTGTTGTAATGATTCTTTTGGCAAACTTACCATAAAGTACTAGTGATTAATAAATAGGGATCACTGCCCTGGGTCTAAAATTACCTGGAAGTTATTTCATAAAGTCCTAATCTTGGTCTAAGTTTATATTTTCCCCAAATGTACACAGTATATATAAAACTAAATTATTAAGGTAACAAATGAGAGCTACGAGGAACATTGGTGTATAGAAGATTTTTCTGCCCATGTTCTAGAATCCATAAAACTGAAGAAGGTATTCTGAGGGATAATGGGGATAGAAGTGGAAAGTTAAGAATAATATGTACTCCTTACAACATAGTAGTTGAGACACAGCAATTGGAGTTCACTAGACCAGGGTACAAATAAAATCCCACTCCTGCACTCCTCCCCATAGATGTGTGATCTTAAGTAAATGGATTTCTCTCATTCTCAGTTTTCTCATCTGAAAAAAAAGATGACATACATATCACACAATATTATGAGAATTAAATCAGATAAATATATGTCAATATTCTCAGCAGAGTAATACTTAGCACCTATTAAGTCAACATATAGTAGCCGCTACTATTATTATTCTTGCTTGGATTATTTTCATTCACTCTTTTTAATTTCCCTACAGAGAGTTACATGTTCTCAAAATCTCTGCTCACCTCTCTGGGTTCAGCCTGTACCATCTTTACAACATACTGCAGTCACTTGGTTTCCTTTCTGTAGAGGTGAGCGAAACTGGTTTCTGCGTGCCTTTGGTTCTTGGCTTAGTTGCTCTACCTAGAATGTTCTTCCCAGAGATACAAACATATCTCCAGCACAATGCCTACTATAGCAAGGATGAAGTAAAGCAATTTTTTTTATTATCAGGAATAGTAATAACTAATATCTATTGATTGCTTATTGTGTGCCAAACATTGTTATAATTATTTTATACATTACCATATTTATTCTTATGACGAAGTTATGTTTTTCCCATTTTAAGGAGAAAGTGAGGCACAAAAGTATTATATAACATACTTTAGTTCATGTAGATAGAAAATGGCAGATCTAGGACTATATCTCAGGTCTACTGATATCTTGAATTGCTAACACCAATCTAAATCCTACTGTTTTACCACACCATGAGATCTCAGGATAAGGGAAGACTCAACCACATAATTTTTTAAATATAAATGCCTAAAAATATGAAAATGAAAAGCTTGATGTTGGCCAAAATTCCAGGTTTTAAACCAAATTTTGAGGTGTTCAAACAAACTTCTGAAAATATTTGATAAATTCGTAGTCAAAGATTAAGTTCTGCAATACACTAAAAAAAACTGTAATTATAGTTATTATACTAATTTGTGAAATGACTTAATATAGGAATACATTGAAAGGTCTTAAAAAGCGCAGTAGTGATCAATAGAAGAGACCTTCAAAACAGGTGATGATTAATTCAAACACACATTCTATTTAAATAACAATGTAAGGAAATCTTCCAAATTTATCAATAAAATTTGGAGAGTGAATATGGTAATAAGGTGATTTAATTGAGTTAGATAACACTGAATTTAATCACATCTCCTTGTGTATGTACTGAAGCTATAAGCATACTGAAAACATCCACTCAAATTTTACTTTGAGCGTTTTCCACTTTGCTCTGAAATGATTCTCACACATATGCCTGTGCTATTAGTAATGGACACTGACAGAACAGATAAAACTCTACTTTCTAGTTTTGTAGGTCGGCACAAAATGCTATCACAGAAAGAAAACTATGGACTGCTCTTAATGGCATTAGAAGTTAAAGAAGATTTTGGGCTCACTCTTCAAACAATAAAAAAGATGACTTCCAAAATGTGTATTAAAGAGAGAATTAGGGTGACGATTCACTGAACCAGAAGAATGACTAAGTTCAGAAGTCAACTAGTCAGAGAAATTAATTTCATTCTCATTCATCCAAATAAATAGTGACTATGTTGTAAAGTGCTTCTCAGATAGCTTGGTAATTCATAGACAGCTTGTTTTAATGTTCTATAACCTACCCACAGGTTTTAAATAAATCAAGTACTTTTTACCACCCTATAACAAAAAAGAAAAACAGACATCACACCAATTGCCTGTCTCTCCCCAGGTGCTGGAACTCTGCCTCAAAGGGATACAGTTAGTGTCAGGAAATGACCTCACCAGAATCCAGATTTAGCAGCTACCTGCCTCCCACCCCCATTTTCTGTTGTCTGGTTTGTTCTGTAGAGCAAAGTGTGAAGGATCAAGGCGGTTCTCAGCACATCATCTAAAGAAGCAGCAGCTCCTCTCCTGACCAGGCCTAAGGTTCTCACAGACTTCCCGCCCTTAGACTCATGTCACCACAAAGAAGCAGGTTTACTCAAAATGTCCTTCTTTCCTCTTCTGTTATTTCAGAAGATTAATGTCCTTTCCGCTTCTGATATTTCAGAAGTAGAGGGCTTTTTCCTCCCACTGGTTTGACTACTTCCAGGGACCACAGAGAAGGTCTAGTTATTGGACTCAATTACTTTATCTTTTAAACTCAGGTGTTATAATAAGAAAATCAGAGTAATTATGTAGCAGATAACCTTAATCCAGTAAATGACAGGGTTGATTAGAGGTGGGCCGTGGACCTTTTGAGTGCTGTACTACTTCAATGATCGCAAGGGAAGTCTGAGATGTCTACCTGCACTAATCTTTAGCAATCTCTCGATTCCAATATTAAGCCTCTGGGCCCGGAAGAGTACAAGAAGTTCTGTTCAGATTTTTAAGCACTACTGAGAATTAACCAAATGACCAAGGTTGAAGAGTAGTACCAAATGTTCATCTCCTCTCACTGTACTTACATTCTGTGGGATCCTAGCCCTGAAAGTGCTCACTAACTTAGCAGGTGTTCTGTACTCTCAATCAGACTTTATTTCCCCCAGTTCTTCTAGTTGTTCTTGGTAGGAAGGTTGGTGTGCAACCAGTTTATCCACTATTACCAAAAGCAAAAACATCCAAAGTTCAATTTTTTTCATTAATAATACACTTAAATAATAAGATACTAACATTTATTATACCAGGCACTGTTCTAAGTTCTCCATACATTTGTTTTATTAATCTTCACAAAACTCCGTAAGGTCCCAGCTATTAGGATCCTCTCTCCTCCTCTTTCCTCTTTTATTATCTACATGAGTGAACTGAGGCATAAGGAGGTTAAATAGCTCACTCACGAGTAAGTGGGGAAGCCAGAGTGCAAATCCAAGCCATCTGCCTCCAGATCATAAATATCTCAAAAACTAACGAACTACCATGTGAGCAAAATCTCCACATTAGGTATTCATTTTCACGTGGCCAGGCATCATGCAGACAGAGTTCACACAGAGCCTGACACATATTAGGTACTTGGTTTGTGGAATCAGGTGACTGATTTTATCCTTAGCTGAGCATTGTATATTATTAAGACATATCAAAAAAGACTTATAATCCTGCCATTGGTCTTAGCATAATCCCTAACAGACTTTATTTTTAAGCAACTATACTATTGTTATGAGGATAAAGTCATTTAATTATTTTCATATTCACTATATTTATCTACACACTAAACTGTTTCGACCTACTTAAATATAAATGTAAGCCACCACAAACAGAACACAAAGATATAACTATAACCAAGTTATTGCATTTCCGAAATAATTATTTCTACAGAGAAGTAAGCATTCTTATGGAATATCTTTATAGCAAAGAATATACCCCAGGACAGTGGAGGAGTAATAATGTCTTAAATCGCCATTTCATTTTATCTATTGCTATTTAACTATTCTAAGATGTGATACATGTATCTTTCACAATTCAAACTATCCCTAACAGGACTAACACTACTCACACTCAGAAAATGAACAAACTTTAGTGTAAAGAAAAACAACTTCATCTTAAAGAAGCTGCCTTTCTTTGATATCCAAGCTTTCACGACTGCTCATAAAATGATACTTTTGCCAATGTAATGGAAAACCACAAAAGCAGTAAGTCTGTTTTATATATTTTTTCAATGGGCAGGGGTTCAAAGTAGAAAAATATATACAAAGATAAACCAGAAAGTATTTTTTAAAAGACAGATCTTAAATAATATTGTTGGGGATCCACTATATTACACAATTACACATTACAAAAGGAAACCTATTATGTCAGCTAGAAAAAAAAATACATTCATGTGAACAAAATCTCCATATTATTAGAAAACATTCTGCACTAAATATTGAATCATTTTTCATAAGAACCATTTTTCCAAAATTGATTGCAAAGAGCAGTGGAGATTATTACCACAAGAGCTCTTATACAGAATCTGCAGATGGAGAGTACCAGAACCTGAAAACAGTTGGTAATATTAAAACAAAAAAAACCCTGAGAAGTTAGAGAAAAATAATTTAAAGGGTCTCGCCAATTTCATAGAAGGAAAAGTCCTATTTTTAGAATTGTTAGAAAATAATTTTAATTATTCAGAAAAATACATTTAATAGGTTAACTAAAAACCCAAATTAACTTCATTAATTGGGGAATTTGGAATTCCGTGATCTAGCTTCTAATAAACTGGCACTTTTGGATCCCGAGTGTGGAGTCCTCAGCCTGCTAGTCCAGGTGTGCCAATATTACATTTCTGTAACAGGCAGCTCTTGCTTGCTCAGCAATCATCCTGTACAGGGTGGGGATTTACTGCTTTAAGGTTGCATAGCCCTGCCATATGGTTCTGGCCCTCAGTGGCTTTGCTTTCATCTGGAGGACTAGGTTTTGTCACTTTGCCAATGGTCTATGCATTCTATTTACTCCCTCCCCACTCTTACATGGCTTTTGTATTGAGTTATTGATTACATTTTATTATGATGAAATATAGATAAAATTTACCATTTAAAGCTTTTTTTTTTTAAGATTTTATTTTATTTGTACATATAAGCTGGGGTACACAGGCCAGAGGCGTGGGGCGGGGAGAAGGTTCACCAGAGACAGAGTGGGGAGCAGAACAGGCAGATCAGAAGTACACTGCTGAGGGGAGCAGAGGGTGAGGCAGGAGAGGTCTGCCGCACCATGTGGAATTCTCCCTGGCCGGGTGTCGAACTCGCGTCGCCGCTGCCGACAGCTCCACAGCGCAGCGCTCAACTGCTGCGTCACAGGGGAGGCCCGCATTTAAAGCATTTTTAAGTATACAATTCAGTGTCCTTTAAGTATATTCACAATTCTGTACAATCCTCACCATTAGGCATTTCCAAAACTTTTTCATCATCCCAAACAAGAAACTTTTGAGTTCATTAAGCAATAGCCCCCTTTTTGCTCCTCCCCCTGCCCCTGGGAATCTATTACACTTTCTCTTTCTATAAATTCACTTATTCTATATACTTCATTTAGTAGAACCATACAATATTTGTCCTTTTTCTTTATTCTTAAGACTGCTTTCAATTCTATCTACTCTGACGCGAGACTAACAACTCATGTTGATCTTGCCTGATTTTATCATCTGACACAAAAAACTACGATATTATTTCAACCATACAGTCATTCATTACCCACAGCCAAAAACCCAGTAGGTTTTCATAAACTTTTATGCCAGCTACATATATCATTTGGTATAACTTAAGAGCGTATAATTTCTGATGCACAACATATACTTCATGATGTTCTTGGTAAGGTGCTCATCTTTTCCTACTTGTGATTTTAAGATCCAAGCTCTGTCCAGCCCAAACCAACTGTACACAAAGGTATGAGTAGGATGCCTAAATTCTTATTATGTAAATTAGTGAAACACTTTTACCTATCCAATGCCATGCCTATCAAAATAAGAAGCAGATGAAGCTTGTACTTCATATCCTGTTATTTATCTCTCATCTAATGATGATCCCATGATACACAGTTGGGTTTTCAAAGCCTCTCAATGCAAGTAAGACCTCATTGAAATACCTTTTGCTAGAGAACTAATTTATGCACAACAGATTTTCAGCTCACAAAGAGTTGACTCTGGCATGGCTGCTGTGGAAGCAGTCTGATTAAGATGTTTCATATATTACTAAAAAAAATTTTATGGGGACCAATGTACTATTTATAGAACTTTGGAGAAAACTAGGGTGTCAATATGTGGCAAGTTAAGCAAAATGATTTAGCTTTCAAAAAGGAGCAAAGACTACTAGGATCTAGGCACATTTTAAAAGAAGTCACAATAAAAGATCCTAATTTTCTCCTTTTAATAACTTTACTAGGCTGAAAGCTCAAGGAATTCTAAGGACATGATATACAAAGATTTACAAGACTTTTGCTAAATTGCCATGTGATAATCAAGACTGAGAAATCCATGGGTTCTTAGTTAAGAGAAGGATCAAACCCAAACAGTGAGCTAATCAATGGTTTAAGATCAATTTGAAACTTGTAAGGTATGGCATTGAATCTTGTCCATATTGTAACTTTAATGAAAGAAAAAATTATAAATTTACATGTTACAAAGCTAGAAAGGGCAGCTCTTATGAGTATTATTTTTTAGTTGAAGTTAAAGATACAGTAGAACACTTTTTTTGGATATTTACTATATTTCAGATCTTCTGCCATGAACTAAGAATACGAACAACAATGTTGGTTTACAAAAACTGAAAATCTGGCAGATCTGACCCACAGACTATCTATCCTGTCTAATCAATGTGATTATTTTTAATTGTGTGAGTTGCCAATTTAAAACTCAGAAGACTTTTCACAAAGTTAAACATTTTGAACTTCTCTTGAAAAACAAAAGTAACTAGGAAACCATGCCAAGGTTCCTATTTCGCAACAACTGGTTCAGCTGCACAGTGACATTATGATGGAATATGTGCTTTTCTAGTCAACTACGATCCCTGTCACTCCCTACTGTTTACACCTCCCTGTTTCATTTCACTACCTAACTGATCCCGGCAGGCATCATGTACAAAGTATGACTAAGTACTATTTTGCCAGTAAGACTTCTGTCAACATAGCAGAATAAACTGAAGAACGGAAATGCTTAGCAAAAGACACAAAAGAATATAAAGAGAAAATGCCAAAATACAGCAAACCCATGGGATTGCTGGAGTGGATAGAGGCTTTACTGTTAAGGTCTTAATGCACATCTAGATGTTTTGTCTATCAGACCCCAAGAGTGGAGAGTGTGAGACAGCACCATCTACATAAAGTAAGAAATCTCCCAGACTGCTATGTCCCCAAGAGAGCACTAGAAACGTCATGCCCTTTTAGCACAGTTACTGTTTTTTGAGGAAATCCTTGCTTGTGGGCACAAGATTATCCCAGGTTCACCTTATCCTTTACCTCTCTACATCTGGAATCAGTTGTTTCTCCCAGGAATCTTGATTTTGGGTGGAATGGGATTTTAGCATCTGAGCAATCTCACAGTTCCTTGGAGAATGGGAACTAGAAAGCAAGAGCTGGGCATTAAAGTCACTGCTCCTTGATATCATTGCTTCTGACCCTTTTCTATGACAATAGGAAATACACTTTTGAAATATGTTTAGTTTATAATGATAGTACCAATTCACACTTGGCATTAATTTCTTTAATTTGTTTTTGTAACTTGCTCTTTCATTGACGATCTTGGACATAAATAACAAGTCATCTGCTTTTATAAATAAACACTGAAAAAATTACACTCACAATCCAAATATTATTACTAACAATAAAACTAATGAAGAAAATACAAGCTTTCTTTGCAGTTTTATGTCATTAAAGTATAACTCACTAAGGAGCTTTCAAAGTAAACTGACTACAAAGAATACGAGCATAAACGTTTGAGGTAAGTCTCTTTCCTAAAAAGAGGTGGTTGTTTTGGATAAATAAAGATAACTTGGTTGTGTGTTACTAAATAGCACAATGAAACTAATAAAATTATTATGTGAGGGTATGTCAGGTGGTCTTTAAAGATGTTTTTAAGTTTTATAATGAATCGATTTAACATTGGGATAAAATGACACAAGGGGTATCAAATGAATGATGAATACTATGTCACTTCTGATTTTTGTTTTCTTAGTATATTTCCATTTCTTTCAGAAACACTAGCTGAGTAAACAGAATGGCAGGAGATAACATGAAAGTACTGCATTTTCTAGTATATAAAACAATCTAAATATTTCATTAGTATTAGAGTGTGAATACATTTTCAAAAAAAAATGAAGAAACACTGTATGTATTTGTAAGGTGTTATTAAAAGCTTTAAAATTAATCAGGCATTTTTCTTTAAAATTAAGTTAAATTTCAATAACAATGCTTGAGCAAATAGATATCCTCATGCTGCCATAGGGTTTTCAAAAGGGTTATCTTTTCTCCTCCAATTAACAGAGCTTTTGACTATGACCAGGGATATAGGAAAACAATGTCAAAGAGCAAATAGAAATATTCCCCAATGAGTTTTCAAAATAGACAATAGTGAGAATTCCACTTCCAAAATAAGGTACAACTAACAACAATAAAACAAAATTACAAATTATAGAAGCAGACAAATGTTGAGAGATAGTTTAAACAGCATGAGCAGTACTGATATACTATGTTTTACAGTATTTACTCCATAAATGATTATGAATCAATACTCAAAGAAACATAATGAAGTGCAGATTTGTATGGCCTTAATTTCTTTGAAAAATATCTGGTAATTTTTCTTAGATAGCTGAGGATAACCACATAATTTGGACTAAGTTAAGTATAGAGTCACACATTCCATTCACTTTTTTGTCTTCTTGATTATTCCTCTAGCAGCAGTCATTCTAAAAGAAATATATGGTTGTTTTTGTACAAATGTCTGTTTTGTATAATTTATTATTACTATTGTTATCCTCTGAAAAGGAACTGCATAAGTGAGAGTCATTAAAATAAAGCTAAATCACTGAAAACCCCTTTTAAAAAAATCATGTGACCACAATGCACTAAAAACTAAATGTAAGAATATTACTTCAAGAAAAGAAAGTAAGCAGGATGTCTGTAACAAAAGGAACAGTTGTGACAGAAAACTGGGAAAGAAAATGGTTGCTTTTGGAAAGAAACGTGGTTTTGAGCTTCCTGGCAGCCAGTGGTTTTTGCAGATATGGGTAACAAGGAACTGTATCAAGTAATGTTTTTATTTGTGGAAAGGAATAGTATTTAGGTACCCAGGGGACCACTTCTAGCTGCCAACCAAATGAATTTCACTGAAGCTTGAAATCACTTTGATAATTTTAGAGAAAACCAACACTTTGTAAAGACTCCAGTCGCACTTTTTAAAAGTGATGACAGGTGTACATGCTGTTAGTTCTGGGAAATGCAGCAATGTATTTCGTTACACAGGTGATAAAAACATTTATTTTGAAGCAGAGATTTGCGAAAAAGATTAGGGAAAGTGTGATGAAGGTGATTTATTCCTGCTTCTTCCCCACCCTCATTTGCAGTTTCCAATTTTACCTCTGTGTTGGGAGTTATTCTTGAATACTGAATAGATCATAGTTTCGGCCTTAATCGGAAATAGGCAAAAGCCTTGCGAGACTGGAGGCTATAGATTTTTAAAAGTTCTGAAAAAAGTTTTTTTTAATTTCAATTTTTTTTAGCACCCACACTTGACATATTTCTTAGTTAGCAATGTTCATTAATATGATCTTTACCTCTCTCCCTTTGGAGGACTAAGATCCTGAAAGAATTATAAGATCTTTGAGTGATCTTGAATATTTTCTTTTCTCAAAGAACTATTAGTTATTTAGGCTAAAAGGAGATTTGGATATTTGAGATCCATTGGGAAAGGGAATCTTAGGACTCAGTTCTTCTCACCTGCAAAAGAAAAAATTAAGATCCTGTAAAGCTTCCCAAGTACTCATTTGTTTTGATTATAGCAAAGTGATGAGTGAGAGTATTAAAAAGACTTGGAACTATTTATAATCCTGTGTGCACAACTGTTAGTAACAGTAGTGAGGAATGGCAGAAGCAGTAGCATCTGGAGTGTGTAGTTCACAAAGGGTCTACACAGTTCGCATGTGTGTACACATAAAGAAAAAGAACAAAATTGGAGTCATTTATGCCAAGGGGGGTAATATGCATTAAGACTCTCTCCTCCCCCTTCAGGAAGGGAAGGTGGTTTTGCCTTAAAATAATATTTCAGTTTTTTTGCTACATGCAAAAAAAATGAAGCTAGACTACTACACCTCACACCCTGCACAAAAGCCAACTCAAAATGGATAAAAGACCTGGACTTAAGACCCGAAACCATAAAATTTATAGAAGAAAATATAGGCAAAACTCTACACGACACACATCTCAGCAAAATCTTTAGACACATCCCCCAAAGTGAAGGAAGTGAAGGACAAGGTAAACAGGTGGTATTACATCAAAATAAAAAGCTTCTGCACAGCAAAAGAAACATTAACAAGAACAGACAGACACCCTACCAACTGGGAAAAGATCTTTGCACACAATACATCTGATAAAGGATTGATAACAAAAATTTACAAGGAACTCACACAACTCAACAAAAACAAAGCCAATAATCCAATCAAAAAATGGGCAGGGGGGCCTCCCTGGTGGCGCAGCGGTTAAGTGCTGCGCTGTGGAGCTGTCAGCAGCGGCGACGCCTGGCCGGGAGTTTCCCACATGGTGCAGCAGACCTCTCCTGCCTCGCCCGCTGCTCCCCTCAGCAGTGTACTTCTGTCGATCTGCCTGTTCTGCTCCCCACTCTGTCTCAGGTGAGCCCTCTCGCCGCCCCACGCCTCTGGCCTATACCTCAGCTTGCATGCATAAATAAAAAAATCTTAAAAAATAAAATGGGCAGAAGAGCTCAAAAGGCACTTCTCCAAAGAAGAAAAGCAGATGGCCAACAGATACATGAAAAAATGCTCAGCATCACTTATAATCAAGGAAATGCAAATCAAAACCACTATGAGATACCACCTCACACCTGTGAGGATGGCACACATTAAAAATATAGGCAACAACAAATGCTGGAAAGGATGTGGAGAAAAAGGAACTCTTCTACACTGCTGGTGGGAATGTGAATTAGTCCAACCACTATGGAAAGCTGTACGGCAATTCCTCAAAATGCTAAACATGGAGCTTCCATATGACCCAGCAATACCACTTTTGGGAATCTACCCAAAGGACACAAAAACACTAATCCAAAAGGATACATGCACCCGTATGTTCATTGCGGCACTGTTCACAATAGCAAAGGTATGGAAGCAACCCAGATGTCCAAAAATAGATGACTGGATCAAGAAGATGTGGGACATATACACAATGGAATACTATTCAGCATTCAAAGAAGATAAACACATGCAATTTACAGCGACATGGATGGAATTAGAGGGGATCATATTCAGCGAAATATGCCAGAAAGAAAGAGAAAAATATCAAATGGTTTCACTTATAACAGGACTATAGGAAAACCAAATAGGAGAGAGACAATCGGGGGGGTGGGGGGTAGGATAAGGGCACAAAATGGAGTAGAAAAGGATACAAGGAACCACGGAGATGAATCACGGGTGAATTGGTGGTGGGCTACCCAAGGGGAATACAAAATGTAAAAGATATAAATAACAATAAAAATTTATATTTTTAAAAAATATTATTTTGTTTTTTGGCTAATAACCTTGTCCCACCCTCTTTCAGACTATAAGAACCTTCCATTTTGTGCAATGTGGAAGAGCCAGTCTTTTTTTTCGATAAATGGGATGCTCCCAGATTCATTAATCATTAAATAAAATCAAGTAAGCCTTAATTTTTTTCAGGCGAGTTTTTTTTTTTTAACTTTCTTTCCATTTGTATAAAGTCATTCAATACTCACAGGAAGTGGATACAGACATATCTGTTACAACCCCATTTAAAAGACAAATCAAGTTTTGTAGATGTTAACTAACCTAACTTATATACTACATCCTGACTCAAGTTCAGAATCACATGACTTCAAATCTCATTGTTCTCCTTTATTTTAATATGTCTTACTAGTATTTTGATAGTTATTATTTTTGTTGTTTTTGTTTTTTGAGATTATGTGGAAGTCTTTCATGAAACTTCCATTACACTAATGATGAGAGCCTCACCATTGGTATGCAATGGTGTTACACTTGCGTATCAGTAGCACCTTACTAACAGGAAAAGATTTCAGGGTATAAAAACAGGCCAAAATACCTGTTTTTGCATTTTTTTTATGACCCAAAATTTCAAAATTGAGCAAAACATGGCTTGTTTTGCTCAGTTTTCTAATACTCAAGTATCTTTTAACTGATCTAGAATGACTTTTGAACAATCTGGGTACATTTTTTTTAAGATTTATTTATTTATGCATACAAGCTGGGGTGCAGGCCAGAGGTGGGTTAGAGGGTTCACCAGAGATAGAGTGGGGAGCAGAAAAGATCTACTGTAAAACACTGCTGAGGAGAGTAGCGGGCAGGGCAGGAGAGGTCTGCTGTGCCGTGTGGGAATCTCCCCTGCCTGGCATCGAACTCGCACCACAGCTGCCAACAGCTGTGCTTAACCTACTGTGCCACCAGGGAGGCCCCATGGGTACATTTTTAATGAGAAAGCAAATAGGAAAATAATGTCATTTATACCATAAACTATATTAGCATATTTTTTACTGATTAAAAAATTTCAAATATTTTGTTTTTCTTTCTGCTGAAATGGTATTTTCTAAATCTCCAGGAGCAGCCTTTCTATTGTATTTCTCTGGATAAGAGCACATTCAGTCACAGGCTCTGGAGTGTGGCAATTGGCGGTATGCCTAAGCCAGGAGACTGGCTATTGAGACATGAATTACCCAGAGTAGCTGACTCTTCTGTTTAAAATTCAGCTAGTCAGTTTTTTCTTTGACATTCTATAGAGATCTTTACATTTATGATGCTGTCAGGGTTTTGATTGTGTGTAAACTTGAGAGAAACAAGGCTTTAGAGCCTTAAAAGGTATAGAAAATATCACAGTACATGTGCTCATAAATGTATACTATTCTTAATTACGAGGATTTGCTTCTCTGTTGTGTGAATTATCTAGGCATCTTTCTTACTTTGCTGTGCTTTGAGTCAATGGGCCATTTTCTGTTGCTCAAATATATTTCCTTAAGGGTCTGGTGAATCTTTGGAGTTTGAAGAGAAGAATCTATCAATTCACGAAAGAACCTGGGGGAGGGCACTAACTCTGGCTTTCTGTAGTCTATTCTATTTCCACCCATTAGTCACTGATTTAAATAAATAAAGACGATGACATATTTATTTTGACCAAATCACAGAAATGTGAGTTATTTAGGAGGGCATATTTCTAAGGTAATACGAACTATAATATTATTTCTTGGATGAGCAGATGAATACAGACCATCATATAATGGGAGTGTTATACACACACAGATGTCACACACAAATATGGTTCTTTCATCAGTAAGTTAGACACAGGGAGCTAAAATGAAACAAAGCTTTACAACCCAACCTTTTAGAAACATACTCTACTGTTCATTGAAAGGGATATGGTACAAATATTTCACCATGGAATCTTTTTTAATGGAGTACCTATTAATTGCTCACAGATAAAGAAAATGCTGGCTTTTAAACCAATTTTAGAAATAATAAGCTATAAATCTACTATTTGAAATATAAATTGCTTACTGAGTCGCTATCAAATTTGTAAGCTTTATATTTGAGAATTATATAAAAAAACAATTTGTTTATGTCAATCTGCAGGTCAACTCATGGTAAATAAGCAGAAAGAATGTACTTAAACATTAAGAAAAATTCTGACGTAAAATTAACATACAAATAAACCTTAATATATAAAGCACTGTATGTATATATGTAATTCAAACTGCTTTGAGAAAAGCAATGTGTTTAATAAAAATGCTTTAATTTATTTCTCTAAGTTTTATAATCAATAAAATTAAGCCAAAAATTACATAAAGAGAAAGAGCCCCAGTTTGTAGTAATATTATTTTTGTAGTGCAAATGAATTAAATACCTTAAGTGGAGAAATATAAAACTTTACAAATTTAACAATTCATTTTGGATACATAGGAAGTGCTTGTTTTATATCAGGTGGATGTAGTAATAACTGCATTTAAAACACTGGCTTGAAAGGCACTTTTGAATGAAATGAATGTTTGATTTTTTCTTCTTTATTTACACAAATGTCCAATTGTAGTAGTCACATATATTTGAAATAGGGCCTACGATGAAAGACAAAAGATTTTGTGTATGGACCCTTTTAGTATCTGATCCTTGATATCTTATTGATAATTGTAGTTTGATATTTTACTTTATTAATATTGATAGATGCCAAGTCAGTACTCTGTCCCCTCCACAGCTCTGAGTTCTTGGGCTAACCTAACAATCAAAGTAACATCAGATAGATAAATAGGAAAAAAGTCAAATTTAATCACATGAGCATGGGGAATCCAGAAAAATACAGATTCCAAAACCAACAGGGCAAAGTGAGGGTATCTACCCTTAACCAAAATTAAGGAATGGGAAAGGGGCCTAGGACGGCAGAGAAAGAAGAGAACCACACGTTGAGCACAGAGTGACTCATGCTCTGTAATTGTAAGTCTGCCTTGTCATATAGACAGTTTTCTCTAATTGAAAGGTTATTTCTATTAAAAACCTTAATATCCTCAATTTTCATTCTTCTAGTTGGTTAAGGGAATGGTAAACATTTCTCGTGAATCTGCCTACAGGATCTCCACTGACCTTAGATACAAATAATCCACATGCCAAAGCGGCACATTCTGGGAAGCTGTATTCGGAAAAATCCTGGGAAGCCCTATATTGAATATATTGGGAAGGCCTATCCATCATCTTTCTCCTAAGTGTTCTGTGCCTATAGTAAACATCATTCCTTCTGAGTAAGGCTTTTTTTTTTTTTTTAGATAGATTAGATAAACAATTAAACAATAATCTGATTCTGGAGATCAATGGTGGTATTAACTACACAACAATGTGAATGTCCTTAATGCCCCTTTACTTTTAAGCAGTGTATTTACCATAAAGTGAAATTAGTAAATTTAATAAATGATTGTTTTATTCAAGAGTCACAATAATTATTATGAACAGAGTAAAAGGTATTTGACTTCGTCTTTTGTTCAAAACATTCGGGACATAGCAGACAGTGTAAGCCTTTTCCTTGTCTAACCATATAAAACACTGTCTTCATCGTTCCTGCTCATTAAAGCAAGATTAATTCATACTCTTTGGTACATGCTGTCCTCCTGAACAAGACCCTCAATTTCACTTATTAGTAAGCGTGAGAAGGAATATTGTATCTTTTTATTTCTAGAAGAAATAATATTGTTTAACTTCTATATCATGGTTTTGAAATCACAAATTTGCTAATATCTTGGTTTAGGTATTCCAAGATATAGAGAAATAACTGAAATAGGAAAAGGAGAAGAAAAGGGTGGAGAAAAAATACACTTGCAATGTACTTGCATGTTACTTCTTGAAAAATATGATAAGGTTCTGATTTCATAAATATCTACAAGAATAAAAGTCACAGTCTTGTCCATATTCCTACAGACAAATTATTTTGACAGGAAAATACATTTAAAGGCCCATTTACTCTTGGACAGTTTTCTTCATTCACATGATAGTTAAACTTCAGTGAGAAAGTCAACTGAACTGGGGGACACAAAACCAATGGCATTGTCAAAACATCTCAAAATTTCTAGTCACCACCTAATTTAACAGATAGGCTTCTGTATTAGTGTTTAAGCCAATACATTATCTTGAATGTAAAACTGCAGCAAGTAAACAAAAGAGGCTAATTTAGATATTGAATATCTTCATAGCAGCTAGATATAAAATGTGATGGTCAGCAAAATCTAAAAATGAACTTTTGAGAGAGGAATAGTTAATGAGGTTTTTTATGAGTTTTGGATTTCAGGCTTTTTTAAAAAATTCTTTATTATGGCCTAGATTCATTATATAAACCACTTTAACCTTTTCCCATTTACTGGATAATAATAAACCTAACTACCTTAAAGTGATGCTTCTAATCTTAACGTAATAAAATGTGGAAGAATTCATGTCTTTGATTTCATAAAATTCATAAAGCTTACTTTCTATGTGTAATGTTGGTAGTTACCATAATTTGATTCAAGCACCAATCTAGTACTTTTTGACAATTCTTTTTGGTTCATTTATTTAGGTATTCATTCTTTAACAACTGAATCCTATTTTCTTTGTATACTGTTTTAGGTACTGTGAATATTACTGCACAACAGACAAAATTCTTTCTTTTATAAGTATATAATCTAGCTAGGAAAGCTGACTTTGAAGAAGTAATTACAAATGTGCTTAGTATAAATTGTCATTGAGAAATGTCAAGTGTTTTGTGATGATTTGACAAGGGAATCTAACCCAGATTTGGGAGTTCAGGAACAATGTTAGTGAGGAAATGATAGTTAAGTTAAAATTTGAATGACATTTAGAAGTTTTAGCAGAACTAAGGTGGATGTAGGTAGCAGAAGCACCTTTTGGGTAGTAGGAACAGCATGTGCAAGAACTGGAGTGTAAAAGAACTCAAAGAAGGTTGACACAGAGGAATCACAGATTCATGGTGAGGTAGTATTACATGCCTGGAAGCTAGATAGATGGGCAAAAGTTATATCATGCAGTGTGCTTGAGGCTATATTGAAGATTTTAGAGTTTATCTGAAATACAGAGAAAGCCATCAGTGAGATTTATATTTGAAAGGACCTCTCACTGAGTCTCTCTGCATTGGAGGGGAACAAAATTGAGTGTGAGGACATCTATCAGAGATTATGCAAGTGGTTTAGCTGAGAGATCCATGCTTGGGAGAAATGCAGAAACTTCAGGATTGCAAAAGTACAAGGAAGGAACTGGAACATCCTGTGTGCCATAAAATAAGGGTATGTTCAAAGTGAGGGAAGCATGTCAAAGAACAGAGGCACCAACTTTAAGGAGCACAAATGGGCATAATTTAAGTAATGACAATAATGGATTATAATACATAGAATAAAAATATACAGATCCAACTAATAGAAGAAAAAGAAATGTTCTTTGCCATAGAACTCCAATTATACTTGTAAAAGAAATGAGAAAAATAGGAAATCATTTGAAAAACAAAGTATTAATAATTATTTCAGGTAAGATTTACTACTTAGTGGAAAATACATATGATTAGAAGCAAGGTATTTACATAGCCATAAAATATCTCATTGTAAAATATTAATTAAAGAAGGAAACATTAATTTTACAGTTGATAAAGTGGACATCCCCTTAGCCAGCGATAAAAGCAGGCATCATCAATAATGAGACACATGTATATTAGGTAATTCTTGATAATGATGAACTGAGAAAGACACGAATCACTTTATGCCATTCTTGCCCAAAATGTGTAACTAAATTTAATCATAGAAAATATCAGACAAACCCAAATTGAGGGTCCTGGTACAAATTTACTGACCAATATCCTTCTTAAATGCCAAGATTATGAGAGATGAACCAAGGAACTGTGTGAGAATGAGGGAGGCTAACTAAGGAGGCCTGACAATGAAATGCAATGGGGGTCCTGGGGAGTGCCCTAGATTATCAGGACATCCACAGGATCACTAACAAAACTGGAATAAAGGCCTACATACTAATTAACAAAATAATATCACTGCTAATTTTCAGATTTGGCACTTGTGATTATATAAAATGTTAACATTTGGAGAAGCTGAGTATAAGGCAAATGGGAATTCTTTTTGGGAATACTTTGTTCTATTTTTGCAATTTTTTTCAAGTTTGAAATTGTTTCAAACTTGAAAATATTAAAAACTAAAAAGCCACACAGAGCCCCCATCTAAATGTTTACTTCAATTTAATGAGGGTGTGTGTGTGTGTGTGTGTGTGTGTGTGTGTGATATGATACAAAGGGTTTTTTTTTAAATTAATTTCATAGTTATGCTTTATATTTCAGGGATTGTAATTATAAAACACTGATCAAAGCATCAAATAACTGTGGAAGTATTTACTGCAAAAATTCTCTATGCTTTTGACATGCACTTTTTTCGGGAGAGTATTCTGTGTCACCGAATATTTACTTTACTTGAGAATTATTTCAGTCTTCCCATCTCCTCCTTAAACGTTATATTGGAAAAGGTATACTTTTGTTGTACTAACAGCATTTATCTTTAAAATGCATTCTTAAAAAATAGCAAAATCACAGTTGATGAAACGATTTAGTTTTAACCTGACTTGAAGTCTGTGATTAATGTTATGCATGTTCAGTTTATGTCTAGTGACTGGGATAACTAGAAATATTGAAATATTTAGCTAAAAGGAGTTTAATGAAAAGAGGGAAAACTGTAAATATACGGACAATTCTGTAAAATTGCAGTCAGTAACCTCTATTTGAGAAGTGGATAAACTGAAGCCTAAGTTAAACTGTTCTGCCAAGGTCACACAGTTAACATATTGGAGGTGACATTGAACTTAGGACTGTTAGGATCCATTTTTGGATCCTGAAATGAATAAAAGATAAACACAACGTGCTGAGTTTCTCTAAAGCTTTATTCTTTAAAAAAAAAACAACTCGACTTTTTTGTCTTTTGGTAATCAGGTTTTGAGTATTCAAGTACAGTAAGTTTTTAGCTAAAATTCAGTATTTATAAAAAACTGGCTTTAGGCAAGTGAAGAAAAATAATTTGCATCTACTATGCACAATATTCTTTTCTTCTTATGAAGCAATTACAAGTGCCCATCATACTCTCGAAAAATAAATATGAAATGTGAACAGCTGATGATTATAAAAATAATTACAGGTTGTCATTATGAAGCACTTATCATACATAATCCTCCTTAAAATAAATGTACCTAACTATACTAAAATATATGTTTTAACATGTTAAACAGGAAAAAAGACATGAAAGTATTTTTTGAAGGAAAGATGCTAGGTGCTGTGGTTGAATTAAAACAAACAACAACAAAAAAGAGTATGAAATTTCTAGTCCTGGAAACCACATTAACCTGTAATGGGAATAAATTTCCTCATCTAGCCTATATATAAGTCAAAATGGAAGACTAAATGCTGGGAACAATGGTGTACTTGTTAACCCTGTTAATAACTTAAACCAGAAACTTGGGAAAAGGATGGGATCATCAGAGCAAACAGGTTAACAGGGTCACTAGAGCAAATACATAAATCATCTACAAGGTAGACTTCTACCCAGGCAACATAATTTTCCTTCCTTTTCTCTTCCCTCACTTCTTATACCTGTTTGTGTATGCTCTTTTCCTTCACTGCAGCCTGCCTCTTTCCCCAAAAAACAATAGGTGGAGAATTTTAGCTTCTTTGGAAATCCTTCTGACTATACAAGTGAATAGGTCAAATTATCTTTATCCAAAAAAATGAGTGCTTATTTTGGAATTCAGACCATCATTCAAGAAGAATATGATCACAGAGTCAGAGGCCTTGCATTGTGGATGTGGATGTGAGTCTGTTAATTGCTTAAAACTTCATTTTTCAATCCAACTGCATCATAAATATTAGAGGTTGAAATGCAGAAAGAGACCAGATGGGGAAGCCAGAAAGTACCTTCTTCAAGGCCATCTTAGCATAGAAACAATGGTAAACTTATGTAGAGTACATCCTGCGTGCCAAACACTATTTTAAGTGAATAACATGTATAAACTTATTTAATCTTTGTAATTTAAAAAGAAAATCTTTATTATCTTAGTACTAATCTCATCCCCACTTAATGGATAAGGAAACCAAGACACAATTACTCAAAACCACACTGTTGAGACTCTACTTGCAGGACACTGTAGGTTTTGCTTAGCCTTAAGGCTGCAGATTGTGTGTGTTTATATGTGTGATTCACCTTATATCAAAAAGATTACAAGCTAAACATTTAAGCACCAAAGCCAGTTGAGAGGCATGAACAGAAATTGAAGGATTTTACAACCTTGTCTCCCATAGCTACCCTTATCTGCATAAGCTATATTCTAAAGCATATTTTCCCTTTCCTTCCTTTCATTTCCCCCTTACTTCCTCCCATTTTCTTAAAATGCTTTAATTATTTTAATAGTGTGGTGACTGATCAAACTATTTATTTGCCAAAACATCTGGTTAATTTTTTTCTCCTTGTGGAAAGTAAACACTCAGCTGTTTATCATTTGAACCTGTCAAAAAAAAAATCAATGATGTAAAAATTATGAAGGAACCAAGATTTTAAAGACTAACTGTGTATATAGTTCTGTAAAACAAACTCAGTAAGTGGTAATAGGGAAAGTGAAAGGGAATAAATATTTGTTGACTTCCTGCGTAAGAATTAGATGTTCATAAAATTATTTGAACTTGAAATTCTAATTTTCAAATTGCAAATTTCTTAGACTGGTAAGGATGAGTAAAGTTTTGTTTAGATTGAAATGAGAAATTTAGGCATTCCCATTTTGGGATACTAGTCTTAACTGATTTGATTATGTCATTTATCTAGCAGAGGTGATTTAATGTTCTTCATTTTTTATATAAACATTTACTTTAATCTCTATAATTTTTCTAAAGTATCCTATGGTTACAGACTAATTTTGAGCTTATAAATCATGCGTCTGCCCATAGGATGTAGTGCATTCTGCAATGCGCCAGTGTATTTTATTCATATGTATTGTATTTGACATATTCCTCATAATAAGAGTACATATTCACACATTTTTCACTGGAATGAAAATTAGTGTTTAGTAACAGCCTAAGCTGATGATGTGAATTTGCCAGAAAAGGGAAGGGGAAATTTCCTTTAATAAGCTTTAAGGTCAAGAATAAATTCTTATGTTAATATTTTTCCTACTTCATAACTATGGAAAACTATGGCAACCAAAGACTTACAGTTAAAAGAATTGGTAATTTCAGGACAAATTATAAAAAGAATCATTTCCTTTGGAGAACTTTTCTATTACTGTGCTGAAGAAATCATGCTTATACTTTGGCAGCACAAGCCTAACATAAAAAATTACTAAGAAGTTATTCTACAATTATTTTTTTTCTTAAAAACTTTTTATGGAGGTTAACACTGGTTTACAAATGTATGTGATTCAGAAATACAGGTTCACACCTATTCAGATGAATGTTACTACACCACACAGGCCACCAAGGCACCCAGGGTCCTCCAAGACAGCCTGCTGGGCCTCCTCCCCTTCTTGTTCTTCATGTTCCTCCTCCCCTCTGCTCTTCTCAATTTTACAGTCAGCATAATGACTCTTAGCTGTGGTTTTAAGCATATTAGTGGAAATGAGTGTGAACAGAGTACTTTCGTATTTTAAAAACATCTTACTCAAGATGAAGTTTATTGATAAACAAAAAAAAGCAAGACTCATCAAGAACTAAATATGTAATATTTTCTGATTTTATGAAGTGAAAAATGTACATTACATTTTAAGCAAACTATTTTGAAGTAATGACAAGCACATAGAAGAGAGCAGAATCATAAGTGTACAATTAATGAGTTGTCCAATGAACAAATGCATAAAACCAGTGCACAGATTAAAAGAACACTGCTAGCACCTTCTCATGCTCCCTCAGCCACTATCTCCTACATCCTCAAAGAGTCACTATGTTGGCATCTTGCACCATTCATGAGTTTTTTCTTATTAATGGTTTTCATTTGTATCTTTTACATTATTGTGTATTCCCTGTAGGTTACCCACCACCAATTCACCTGTGAACTGCCACCATAGTCCCTTGTGCTATTTTTCCCCCCGTTTTGAACCCATATCCTCTCCTTCCCTATCTCTCATTTATGGTAACCTGCTAGTTTTTGTTTTATTTTTTGTTGTTGTTGTTATTAATGAGTTTTGACTGTTGTTGGATAATATAGAAATGGAATTATATAGTATGTACTCTCTTGTGTCTGATTTCTTTTGCTCAATATTGTAAGATTCACCCGCACTTGCGTATATTTTATTCATTCTTATTGATACAGGGTACCCCTATATGAATATATCACAACTTAGCTATTCTATGTGTATGGAACTTGAGTAGTTCTCGGTCTGTATTTACAATACTTATTTTTATAATTAAAATGGTTTTAAAATCCAGAAATATCAAGCAAATCTAGTTTTCAAATGAACAACCTTTAAACTGGCAAATTATTTACTCTGCAAATTACCCAAAAATTTGCTACTTTCTTTCCCAGTAGTGATTTATCCAGAATTAGCAGATTTGGGAATCTATAACCATGTTACTGATTATGCTTAACCTATTTTGCTTCAAACATAAGTACTTTGATAGGTCTAGTTCAGATACTGAATCCTTCTTAATGGTGCTTATCATTTCACACTAAAGTAGCCAGCTTACTTTTTCTTTTCCAACCTCAGAGGAATTTATAAACCTGTCAAAAAAAGTCCAAAAAGCTTATCTGGACGTCACACATTGGGCAAGTCCTGCTGTCTGTAGGAAGGTTCAAAACGCCTTGCACTTTAGTCACTGATAACATTTCGGGCAAATTTCATGAAGCAAGCTAAAGCTTTACAACAATTTTTTTTTTTTGCCTTAACATAAGTGAATATACAATCCACTTTTATTTCTACTTCCCATCCTACAGGGTCACACTTAAGAAATGAGTGAATGGCTGAAGAACTGGGAATTAAAGGATGGATGTTAATGAGGTAGCATACCATTATTTTAGTGACAATGCGTAAGGAAATGCAACTGGAGACTGTCTATGCGCTCTTTACTAGAGATAGGCATCACAGCAGGATACTAGGCAAATTATTAAAATATGATTTTAAATCACATCAAAAATATTTCTCAAAGGTATCTCTAAAGAAAAAGCTTAATTCTCTTTTATCTTTATTCCAGTCTTGTATACTTAATAGTCTTTATAGACTTTAACTGTATGTTAACATATCCCCTCTTCCTCCAGATTGAGCTCTTTTGAGGGTGGGAATTCTAAAGTTTCAATACCCAGTATCTAGCACTTAGGTGATCAATAAACGTTTTCTGAGTAAGAGACTTAATGAGAAAATAGTATTTTGAACAAAGTAATTGGGTGAGGGTGAGGAAAACACACTGAATGTTATTCTGAATTTATCTGTAGACTCTCCCTCTGACTAGAGAGTAACTAACTATAATTTATTTGACTTTGAAGACTACCTGCCTAAAAGTGCACTTAAATTCACACTGACTTGATAAGGTGAGACAACTGAGGTAATAGCAAATTGAAAATTGAGTACTATAGCTACACTCTACTAAGGGTTAGGTCAGGGCATTCTTGATGATTGTGAGCTGAGCTTCTTCTGAACACAATGTATTACACTCCTAATGGCTATTAAAATTTAGGACAAGTTAATGAAGATTGTATTTTTAGAGTTCAGCAACTCAGTATAGTAGATATAACTTTTTTTAGTCTTTATCATTTTGTTATACATCATTTAGCATATGGAGTTAAAAAATATCATAAACCATTCTTCACAATTTTGATCACAGATATTTATCACAAAACCAACAGACTTTTGGTGCTATGTAACTAAAAATGAACTTGAATTTCATCTTAACAAAATAGCACTAGCTACTCACAACTGATAGGCATGGAAGAAATTGCTGAAGCTCGAAAAATTAAAACTACATCAGAAGTTAAAAGTCAGTAAACTGATACACTGTTCTATTTATCATCATGCCAAACATTTTAATTACCTTTATGAAATATTCTTCACTGCCCCTTTTTTTAAAGTTGCTCTGTATATGTGATTAACACTTTTTGCTCCGCTCACATATTCACGTGTTCATCTGTCTCTGGTTTTTCACGCCACGGTGGATTTATTTGGAACTATTAGGAGCTATTTCTGTGATCGTACTCAGTCTAAAAGCTTTAATCTCTATGCATTTAAAATTTCATTAAAATATATCCAGTAGTTCAGGAGCTGTGTGTTTTATTGAATGCTTATACAACTCATGTGGTGGCACAGAAAATAGCCGGCACAAGAAGTGTTAAGATATAAACAGGACACTGACAGTCTCACTTTGATTACTAATGATTTTTAAAATTCTTTTCAACTCTGCATTGAGGTTAGCAGAACTTTAGGACCTGTTTGGGTAGGAAATTGCTTACCTGAGAGAATACCAAGGAAAGAGAAAAACATCTCCCCAACAGCAGCCAGCAGCAAGGAATGGTTTTCAGGCATTGTGACCTAACTGATCACAGTGCTATAATAAAAGGCAGTTCTGTGATTCAGATGTTTTTCTACTGGATGCATTCTACTCCCTTGTTATTTTTAAGCCTTACTAACTCTGGATTTCCCTGTCCTTAAAAGGTAGTTCCTAACAATGTGTTTCTTTTTAAAGTTAATAATTAATAGTGAAAGGAAGCTAGTAGCCTGTTGAGCTTCAATAAAAGTCTTTTGTTAGACACGGAAATAAAATATTCTTTGATTAAAATACTAAGCTATGTGAAAATTTGTCATACATTTGTTAAATGCCTTTGGTTGAGTTGTTAGTATCCTAGAGTGGTAAAAGAATAGTACTGGGGCCAGACCTTACTTCCAGATACATCATACGATCACATTCAAGTTGAAAATGACATTTTTCCAGCTATTGAGGAAAAACGTTCAGTAAACTGGACTTAACAGTCAAATATCTGCAAGGAGTCCATAGTCTGAGAATGTTATTTTGACTGATTGCTACAAATTTTAGTTAGTATTGTTATAAAAACATTCACTATTTCACTAAAGTAGGTAATAAGATGTTCTTTTGTATATATAATATTTCTTTTTTTTTTCTGATTCTAGTTTTTTTTTTTTAATTGTTATTTATGTCTTTTACATTTTGTATTCCCCTTGGGTAGCCCACCACCAATTCACCCGTGATCCATCTCCATGGTCCCCTGTATTCTCCTCTCTTCCATTTTGTGCCCTTATCGTCCCCCCCCCCCCCCCCCCCCCCCCCCCCCCCCCCCCCCC
>PVIJ01001728.1:0-59380 GCA_004024925.1 Scalopus aquaticus
GTCCTTTAGGTAAATTCCCAAAAGTGGTATTGCTGGGTCGTATGGGAGCTCCATGTTTAGCAGTTTGAGGAATCGCCATACAGCTTTCCATAGTGGTTGGACCAGTTCACATTCCCACCAGCAGTGTAGAAGAGTTCCTTTTTCTCCACATCCTTTCCAGCATTTGTTGTTGCCTGTATTTTTAATGTGTGCCATCCTCTCAGGTGTCAGGTATCTCACAGTGGTTTTGATTTGCATTTCCTTGATTATAAGTGATGTTGAGCATTTTTTCATGTATCTGTTGGCCATTTGTGGCCAACACAAAAGGGATTTGTGATCATGAGGTGGGTTTAGAGTTAGCCATCTTTCCTCTCCTGACTGTACCACTCACTAGCTGGCTGGGGAAAAGTTATAAAGTCACCAAGTCTAGTACTTCTCATATGTAAAATGAAACTGACATGGCCTGCTTTGTAGATTTCAAGAGGAAGAAATGTGAAAATAAAGTTCACAGCACAATACCTAGCACACACAACTGAGCTGTTAATCCTGTGATTTTTTAACTTCCAACTAGTTATTTCCAATAATATCAGAAACAGTTTAAGGTAAAAGCTATTCAATTCATTTCACAGAAAAGAAAAAGGAACACGAGAGGTTTATGGAGTTTCCTAACAACACAGTTCAAATAACAGAGCTAAGCTCACATTCAAGTCTGTGATTTTTGCTCTACCCAACTCTATGCCTAGTTAAAAACAGAGTAGAAGCCATGGCAACCCCAGTGGTGCTCAACCTAGACTTTGTCCTTTGGCTCCTTCCATGCAGCATCTGCCCTGCTTATTATGCCTTGGCATGGCTCAGTCTAGTTGCCTTGGGATTCTTGCAGGGGATAGAGCTTTGTGGAATGCATTGTTAGAGTCCTACTTATCTTCTGAATGAGTAAAGAATTTAAGGCCCTAGGGAAGAGCTGACTTACCAATCAAATCTCCCCCTAAACAAGTCAAGAAACAATGGCAAGATAATCTATGACAGCAAGGAAAAAGTTCCCTAATGCCCTAAAGTCTCAGAGAGGCCCCAGAAGGATTTCAAACCTGAATCATTTTGGCTGAGACAGAAGTTGATTTTAAATGAACTTCTGGAAAGCTGAGATTCATTGTCAATAAATCTTCGCTCCAGTTTCTGTCTGATGTTTCACATTTAGTTAAAACATTTAATTCCCCCAGGGAAAATACTAAAATAACAGGAGCCCTTTGCAAACAACCCACTAATGTAAATACAGAACAAGGAACCCCAAAGTTCAACTCAGCAAGAACAATCTTCATGTACAGGTTCCTAATGCTAATTTGAGGAGAGTTCTTTGGCCAACCCTAATCTATCAGAAATGTCTAAGGCCCACAAAATAATGCACTCACACTCATGAATTTCAAACCCGCAGAAAAGTTATCCACTTACTCAATTTATTAAAGGTAAATCATGCATTGGTGTTGATCTGCATGGGAATAGAAGGGATGGGAAAGATAAAGAAGAAAAGCTCTAAACAGGGCCTCCCTGGTGGCGCAGCACTATGAAGCTATCCAGAGCCACTGTAGCACAAGTTCGATACCCAGCCAGAGTGATTCCCACATGGTGCAGGAGACCTCTCCTGTCTCGCCCGCTGCTCCCCTCAGCAGTGTACTTCAGTCGATCTGCTTGTTCTGCTCCCCACTGTTTCTGGTGAATCCTCCCACCACCCCACATCTCTGGCCCATGCCCCCAGCTTGTATGCATAAATAAATATTTTTTTTAAAAAAGCTCTAAACAAATCAGAAGAGTTCCAAAGAATATGTTTAACACCACTGAACATGATTCTGTGTCAGACTTTTTATCTGTTTTGCAAAGAAAGGAAAATAAGCGAAGAGACAAAGAGCAACCCATTCAAGGTCACTTATCTAGTAAATGACAGAAAAGGGATTGGACTCTAAATCAGCAAGTTCAAGTCTAGGCTTCTTTCCATGGGGTCTTATGAATTTATGAAGCTTTTTTTTTTCTTTTCCAGAGGAGTAAATGTTATCCAAATAATTACTGTTTTGTGTTCCTCCCACATTCCCTCTCAGCTTAAAAATTATACACCTTCATGTTACCACAAATCAGTTCTTGAACACTCTTATCTCTGGTTTCCTGAAAAATGATTTCCAAATATCAGGTAATGTTCACATTAACCATTAATTCCAGGTGCAATTTACTTTCTTCTTTTTCCATTGTGGAAACTGAGTCAAGAAGTGGAGAAGTCAGCATTATTAGATGGTCCTATTTCCAGTTCTCTCTGTGTGTCAACTCTTTTCTTTAGAGCACACCAGTATTAAGATGAAATGGAAGGTTTACTTTGACCACATCAAGGGGCATATGCATGTTATTGTGACATAGTCGCATACTCATTAATTTTGATGATTCTCTGATCCTGAATGGTGATGCCACATTGGAGCCATGATATTTAACTCTCTACCTACCCCAAACTGGGGTAGCTGGGGAGTCCACTTATCATCTGTAATTTTGGAATAATAATAGTAATAGTAATAATAATAATAATGGCAGCCTTGTGTATGAATCAAATGGGACAGAATCAGGAGAGCACCAAATACTGTGCTTAACTGAGAATATGATGTTCAAAAAATAAAGACCATTTTACTTAAAATGGAGACATAACTAAAGACCACACTGATAGTTTTTCCATTCTTCACAGAGCTGCTCCCACAGCTGCTGTTTAACAACCTCAATTAGAAAAATCAAAAGGATCATCTTTAGGAGCCTCTGGGCAGGCGTTTAACCTCAAGTTATTGCACAACCTGTTGATCCACCTTTTATCATGGCTCACTCCAGACACTTCAAATGTCCATGCAGATTAAACTACTAAGACTTCTAAAAGGTACACAGGGATTTATCCACTCAGCACTGAAATCAGACAGGCGTTCCCTAGTCACCAAACAACATCAGCACACATACCTCCTCTGTTTCTAAAACAAGAAAGTGCCCAAACCCAGATGACTTAGAATATATTCCTTTAGTAGCTAAAATTCAAGTGGGAAAAATTTGTGTAACTCAAGTGAAATTAACTATTACACTTAACTACTTAATTTAATTTAATTTTTTAAAAAAAGATTTTACTTATTTATGCATACAAGCTGGGGTACAGGCCAGAGGCGTGGGGTGGCGAGAGGGTTCACCAGAGACAGAGTGGGGAGCAGCACAGGCAGATTGAAGGAAATACACTGCTGAGGGGAGCAGCGGGCGAGGCAGGAGAGGTCTGCCGCACCATGTGGGAATCTCCCTGGCCAGGTGTCGAACTCGCGTTGCTGCTGCCGACAGCTCCACAGCACAGTGCTTAACTGCTGCGCCACCAGGGAGGCCCTTAACTATTTAATTTTAAACTTTTAAATATCAAATTAATTTTCCCATCTTCATTTAGGTTAAGGAAAGAAATTCAAATTCTTCAGTGTAACAGAAATTACTGTCAACAAAATCATGCTGGTTTGCAAAAAGCTATGTCAAAAAAATCCAGATTTAAAGTTTTGCAAACTAGGATTATTTTCACTTATATAATAATACTGTATTTTTACCAAAAGATATCAAAATTTTGTTGATGAGGTACAGCTATTTCCTCTTTCCTAATATTTACTTCTGGATTTTCTACATCTTTGCTGTGGACAATATAGTGGATGGCTGGATGATAAATTGATGGTATTTGCTTAGTTTTCAAACTTGGTATTTTAGAATCATTTGAATAGTCTCCCACTTCCTTGATGGCACCTTGCTTAGTTTCCAAATTTAGTATTCTAGAATCATTTGAATAGTCTGCCACTTCCTTCCCTAGTCCAACATATGGTACAAAGGATAAGTCCAAAGTTTGAATTTTGTTTTTTAATGGTTCAAAGTTCACATGCATAAATAGAGTATTTTCCAGACAAAAAGCAAGGATGTAGAAAGTGGAAACTTGTACACAAACAGCAATGACTTTGAGTCAGAAGTGAGTGAGCTTAAACCACATATTGGTTTTGTGACCTAAAGTAAATTTTAACCTCTCGAAGAAGCCTTAGCTTCTTCATCATGAAGATAAAGGTAAAAGCAAATTCAGAGATTTAAAATGAGTCAAGCAGTGTGGACTTTCTTGAACAGAGGAGGTGATTACGTTGTTTTTTAAAATTAATTAATTAATTATTTAGTTAGTTAGTTATGCATACAAGAGCTGGTGTGTAGGCCAGAAAGGGGGGGGGGACGTGAGCGGATTCACCAGAGACAGAGTGGGGAGCAGAACAGGCAGATCCACTGAAATACACTGCTGAAGGGAGCAGTGGGCTAGACAGGAGAGGTCTGCTGCACCATGTGGGAATCTCCCTGGCCGGGAATCGAACTCTTGCTG
Organism: Scalopus aquaticus; assembly: GCA_004024925.1. Taxonomy (NCBI): domain Eukaryota; kingdom Metazoa; phylum Chordata; class Mammalia; order Eulipotyphla; family Talpidae; genus Scalopus; species Scalopus aquaticus. The sequence continues at coordinate 4,367 of PVIJ01001728.1, forward strand.
CAATGGCTGTGGACAGCTTCATAGGCCGAGACTTAACCCCTTGCGCCACCAAGGAGGCCCTGGTGATTATGTTTTGCGTAAAGGAAATAATTTATGAATTAAAAAGAAAAAAAAAGGAAAACTGATATTTCTTTCCTACTATGGCATTAAATCTGTGAAAGCCAGGCCATATTGGCCTCATTGCCTGCCTGGGACTTACCCATGGTCACGATTTGGTGTACATTCCAAAAAAGTTTAATTCCAGATATTTCTATTAATATTTGTTATTCCTTTTTATACTAATAAAATTTCTGTGAGTCAAGTTTAATAGATAATATTATTTTTCATACTCACTGTCACTTTCCCAATACTATAGTCATATAATGAAAAAAAATCAAATATTCAAATATTATTTAAAAATTATCGTGAGCAGTTATTTTAACATAATTTGATCTAAGTAAAAACAAAATGCCTTTACTTAGAGTGGGCAAAGTAATATCCTAAGCATTACTTTGGTACAGGTACAACAGAAATATTTATATAATTTTTATATGCCGATACTATTGTAAGGCCCTTATATGTATCATATACTTAAATCCTCATAACAAGGCAGATCCTATTTTCAGTTTATTTTTATAGATAGGGAAAATTAAGGAGTAATTTATATGTGACTTTATAGTTAATTAGAAAGTAAAGCTGTACCGTGAACTCAGGCATTCTGGCTTTAGAAATATGTTATTTTTTATTCTCTCCATAGCTCCACTATGAAGTATAGCCCATACACCTGTCTTAAATGAAGAAATTACCTGTTTATTGACACTTTGGACTGAAGTAGAACAAAATTGAGAAGATTAAAAAGGAGGAAGAAAAGAAAGAACTGATTATTGAAGCTCAGAGACAATACAACTTAAACTTCACTATACAAAGATATTAAGGAAGAAAAATCATATGATCATATCAATTGATGCAGAGAAAACACTTTGATAATATCCAATATCTATTCAGTAAACTAGGAATAAGGTGAAATTTCTCAACTCAATAAATAATATCCAAAGCACAATATAGCTATAGTTATATGTAATAGCAAAAAATCAGACAATTTCTAAGATCCTATGATCAGGAAAACAGCAAGAGTATTCTCTCACCAATCTTTCCAGCACTGTACTAGGAGTCCTAAACTAGTGCAATAAGACAATAAAAGCACTAAAATCTACCTTTATTCACAGATGACATGAGCACCTATGTAGAAAATCCCAGAGTCTACAAAATCTTGCTGAATTAATAAGTGAGTATAGCAAGATTACAAAATAGAAAGAGACTATATAAAAGGTTGCTATCTTATATATTAGAAATGAACAATTGGAAATTGAAATTTTACTATAGTACCGAAAAAGGGAGATATTTATCTACAAACCTACCAAAATAAATACAGGGTCTGTAAACAGTAAACTACAAAATTGATGAAAAAAGTCAAAGAAGATGTATAAATGGAAAGACATATGGGTCACAGACTAGAAGACTCAATATTGCTAAGATGTCAATCCTTCCCAAAGTGATCTATACATTCAACATAATCCCAAGGAAGTCACAGCAAGTTATTCTTTTAGGCGGTTGCAAACTGGTTCTAATGATTTTGTGGAAAAGCAAAAAATCTAAAATATCAACACAAAACTGAAGAGAAACTAAATTGGAGGACTCATTCTACCTGCTTTTAAGACAAACAGTAAAGCTACAGGAACCAAGATAGTGTTTAGTGGAAAAAAGAGTATACATATTGATAGTAACATAGAGATTACAATACAGAGCCACAGACATAAAACTACAAAGTGTATGTGGACGGGAGATAACCAGGAGCCAGGCTGCTCAGTGTCAGAGTGACAAGAGGAGGAAGTCCATGTACAGCAGATCTTCATATGTCATGAGGATTACATATGACATTGATGTGAACAAAACAAATTCCCCTGAAATTGAAGCCTTAAGCATGTTATATAATCACAAGTTAAGGAAAAGTTAACACCAACAAACAAAAACCTAACATTACACACAAGATGAGATGAGCATAAGAGACAGAGTACGTATAAGGGACAGAGGAGCTATTGGTTCCGAACTAGAGCAATTTAAGTAACAAATTAAATAGTATTGAAATATAACCCAAAGTAAAAAAACTACCAGTTGAGTCCATAATGATGGAAATAAATGAGTGGATCAATTAATAAATCAAGTTTCCCTTGTAGAAGAATTCCAATTAATTCATACAGATAGTCTATAGTGAAAGAGGTGGAAGATAACACCCTACTCCTTAAGTGTCCACTCAAATAATGAATTTCTTCCAAGCAATACAGTGGAAAAGAGTAGAAAAGAATACTTTTATAGTGGAGTAACAAATAATACCTCAGTCAGTTGATAAATACTAATATCAATAGTGATAATTCAAATGATAATTCCTATTTACTCTTAAAATGATGTGATTAAAAATGACATTTTACCCCTGTGGTCTTACTCCCCACTCCAGTCTTATTATGAGCAAAAAAAAAAAAAGACAAATTCTGATTGAGGGTAATTCTATGAAATATCCAGCCAATATTCCTTTAAGCAGTCAGGGTTATAAAAATGAGGAAGTCTTAAAAAATGTCACAGCAAAGGGAAACCAAGATAACAGGATTACTAAGTATAATGTGGTATTACGGATGGGATCCTGCAGCAGAAGGTGAAAGACACAAGTCAAAAATTAAGAAAATATGAAGAAAGTCAAAACTTAATTAAATATGATGTATTACTACTTGTTCATTACTCATGGCAAGTGTATCATAATAATTTAAGGTACTAGTAATAGGAAAAATTAGTTTTGAGGTAAATGGACTCTCCTTTTTAATAGTTTTACAAATTATCTTTAAATCTCATACCATTCTAAAATAAAAAAGTATATTTATTTATTTTTTTTTAAAGATTTATTTTTCATTTATACATACAAGCTGGGGTACAGGCCAGAGGCGTGGGGTGGTGAGAGGGTTCACCAGAGACAGAGCGGGGAGCAGAACAGGCAGATCAGAAATACACTGCTGAGGGGAGCAGCGGGCGAGGCAGGAGAGGTCTGCCGCACCATGTGGGATTCTCTCTGGCTGGGCGTCGAACTCGCGTCGCCGCTGCCGACAGCTCCACAGCGCAGCGCTTAACCGCTGCGCCACCGGGGAGGCCCCAAAAAAGTATATTTAAAATTGCAAATAAAATTTGAAAGAACTGAAGAATTTAATGCTGGTTTGGTTTTATTTAATTCCTTAGTAATTTTTTTGTTTTAATGTTTTATACAAATAACACATATATGTCCCACACATATTCAGATATACATTTCTTAAAGCTCATATTGAGTTAATATAAGCTTATAGACATATCTTGCAACTATAAGACAAACCACAAAACCAGCGCTAAAAGTTAGGTGCTGATGCTTCAGTGTCAGGAACAATTTTAAATGATTTCCTATACACACATTGAACTCCCAAGACAATTTTGTGAAGTATGTGTATATTATCTTTATTACCAACAGGCACTGGGAAGTTAATTAATCTTTCCCAGATTACACAGCTAATGATCAAAGTGCATTCATTTACCCTAGTTCCAGATTCTATGTTCTTTACCACTACATTGTACTGCTAACCATGTTTCTATAACTTCACTTGTTATAATAGGCAAATAGCTAAAGCTTAATTTTTATTGACAATTCTCTTACTATTTGGATTAGTACAAATTCAAAATAATTGTCCCTAAATAAATTCATTAAGTGACTCCTTTGGCATATATAATGTTCAGATTTTGTAAAATAATTTGGTTGTTACTCATGCAAAACAAGGAACATTTTGGCAAGGGTGTGGAGAAAAAGGACCCCTCATACACTGTTGGTGGGAACGTACGCTGGTCCAGCCCCTCGATCTAGTTCAGTCCAGTACCTAGTTCCCTCAAAATATTAGTAAAAAAGCCTATACTACATATTCCAGCAATTTTACTATTTGGTATTTATCCAAAGAATGCAAAAATACTAATTCAAAGAGCCAGATGCACTCCTGTGTAGCTTGCAGCTATATTTAAATAGCCAAGTTTGGAAACAACCTAAGTGCCCAAAGGATGGATGAATGGATTAAGAAGCTGTTGCATATATACACAATGGAATACTACTCAGTTATAAAAATGATGAAATCTTGTCATATTTACAACACGTATGGAATTGGAAGGAATTATGTTAAGTGAAATAAACCAGAAGACAAATACTGAAATGATTTCATTCATATATAGAATATAAAAATACAAAAGAAAGGAATAGACAAAACTAAACCAAAACAAACCAGAGAAATATGACTATTGAATTGAGGCTTAAAAGGGTGGAGTGTTGATAATAAAAGGGGGAAGAGCCCTGTGGTCAATTATGAAGGATTATGGGAGCTTTGATGGGGGGTGTGGTGTGGCAACATACATCAGAAGAGGTGTGAACCTATTATCCTAAATCCTATAGAGGGTTGTAAACTAACATTACCTCAAAAAACAATGTTATGGAGGAAAAATACCATGTTTGGATTTAGCTATTACCATTCTTTAAATAAACTTTGTGTTTCAGCTATTTCAGCAAACTTAATTCATACCAAAATTTTCACATCTTTTTCTCTTCTCCCTTGGTTTTAATTAATGTGTACATTAAAGGAAACAATTTTCTTGTATGTTCATTATTCAAAATCCTAACTGTTCTGAGGAATATGAATGTACAGAAAAATAACAAATCTTTAATGGGATGTTCAAGTAATATAAAGAGTCAGTTGATACTAAAATGTGTATACTTTATGCAACACTTTATTTATAGCTTTTCAACATTTTCAAGTCAAGGGACAAGTTATCTTATTTATTCCTATTACTCTATGGTGAAGCTATACAAGGGGATGTCTGAGGTAGCACTGCAAGTAAAAGTTGTAAGTAATAGGAACCAGAGAACAAAAACTATGATGGCTTTTGTTTGTTTTAAGAAGGAGTGTAAGTTCAGATATAAATATTCTCAAAACTCTTAGAAGAACTTCATCTAAAGGATATCACTCTTTTTCGTATTTATCTTGAAACCATGTTAAGTGAATTATAATACACTTTTTTTTTAAATAAAGTTGCTCTATACTAATGTGACTTACATTAGGTCTGCCTGAAGGAAATGTAGCTGATAAACCAGAGTTCAGTGGACAAGTTGGCCACTCACAGCTTTGAGCTGCTCTGACAGAGTATTACCTAACACCTCAGTGTCTTTGCTTCTTGCTTGTCTAGATTGTTTATTTAATTGTGATTCTGTGATAGCCATACTCTTTTTCTCACATTATTCAATTATTCGTAGTCTTATTTACCTCTCAAATGCAGAAAGCAAACACATTTGCATGCCATTTTAATGCCATTCCTACATTTACTTTTAGAATACTGCAGAATTTATTTTCATTTATGAAGTGATGAAATGCTCTTTTTTTTTTTTTAATATGACCATTGCCTATTTTTAGCCTGTTGCATTGCAAGTTATTCCACATACCTTTGGAAGAAGTTATAACCTGCATAAAAATAATGTAAGGATGGAAAAGAAGATGAAAAAAGAGTAGTCAAGATGTAAATAAATAAAAAACAGATAGGCAAGGGAAATGAAGCCAAAAATGGAAGAAATAGAAACTAGGTTAATTGAACCTGTGTCTCCACCTAAATATTAACACTGGACATTGTCCACCCTATCAAGTTATGCTGTTGATGGAAGCAGCAGAATATGGAATAAGGTACTCCTGGAATCAAAAATATCCCATTTGTCACTGCAGATGTGTGATTCAAGGAAGTTTACTTGTCCTGCCACAGTTGCAGAGTAAGAAATGAATGAAAGATGACTTGTAAATCACCTTTAACTCTAATGCTTTGAGATTCTCAATTCAGGGCAAATAGCAAAAACACCTCCCTAAAAGCATTTAAAGCTAAGATTCAGCTACTCAAGAAAGATGCCCTGCCAGGGCCTCTCATGCCACCTCCATGCCACCACTTATACAGACAAGACATCTTTGATCCTGGCTGGGTCATATGTTGTGACAGGTGAGTGGGGATGCTATAGCCTTGAATGTCAGTTTTTTGATCTGCTCCCTTTCCAAATTTTGTGGCCAGAAACCACTGCAAGAGTGAACCCTATCAGCAGCCACATCTTCACTAGTGAAAGAACATGGTGATAAGGGCTGACTTTAATTTGAGGAGCGAGTGGGTCAGGAAATAACTTCAGAGTCAGAGGTGACTAAACATCTGTTTCTTGGATGTAGACGTGCTATCATCAATACTCGGTGTCAGAAGTGTATGTCAACTGCATCCTCTTAAGCAACCAGAATCTGCTTGCAATCAAGGAGCTTTCCCCGGACACAAAAGGACAGGAATAAACCTTTCTAATCTTGGTGAAGATCACACCCTACACTCACATTCACTGATAACATTTCTAAATTTTAAGACCTGGCAATCTGGAGACTTGCATTAAATTATATCCCTTTTTCAGTTCTCAAGTTACTCATTTTTAAAATGATGGGGTAAAAGTGTGGGGGTGTGAGGGAGGATTAGACAAGATTAACTAAGGCATTTTACAGTTTGAAGATTTTTAGGTTATTTTCCTCAAAACCAATGAATTTCTTTGACCTTAATACCCAAACCCTCAAAATCATTTTAAGTAGATGGGTGGACATTGAATCTTATTTCTATACTTTTTGATATAGTAATTGCTTCACTTCTCGTCTATTAAAATTGCAGAGCAACAGTGGATGAACCAGAACGAGTGAATGGATAAACCTAAAGATTAGCAGTTGCAACTTCTTAGATCAGAAATTGAGGGTCTCTGAAATGAAAAGGACATAAAGAGCAACATCAAACTCTGACCTTGATAAATGTCCTTCCAGCAGCTCTCTGCTCCTCAGTTTATATGATCACTCAGCTAATTAACAGACATTTTTCTGGACAATTGTTATATTCCAGAGCATTGTGAATAAAAAACTATTCTGGCTGTCAACATGCTCATGGTAGAAGAGCTAATGATACACAATACTCCCGTGACTTTGGTGACAGTTTTAGAATGAGAAGATGCCTATAAGGGCATCTAATGCATCTACCCATTTGAAGCCTGACAATTTTTTACAGCAGTCCATTTTATTTTCAACCACCGCCCGGTGGTGATCTTGCTATTCTTGGCAACTCAGGGCCCTGGGTTTCTCATTATTTCTTATAGCAGCCCATTTCTATTTCATTCTAACACCACAGTCCTTTGAAGTATAGAATGAGAGCACAGAGTAGCTTCTCATTTTACAAAGCAAGTGAAGGTAACAGTGAAAGAATTGGGAAGGGACCTCAAGACCAGACAACAGACTGGCACCAATGGTAAAAAGACAAACCCATTTCCGAGCTTGTTCCAACCAGCCAAATGCTTTCCAATTTCTTGGCTTGGTTTTCCCATCTCTAAAATGAAGAGATTCATTTATGCAAAAAACACATTTTCATTTATATGAACACTAGCTTAGGAAGTATCAAACATTTCTATTCCTCACAATTGATTTGAATCAAGTGAACTGATAAAAACATTAACTTTGACCAACCCTAGGTCTTCAGAGTCTGTTGATTTAAACCTACCTGAAGGTTCTTTCCTAGAATTTATTTTGCCCAACTCTGTAAAGACCTATAGATTACTTCTTGCCTACCCAGCATATGAATTATCAGTCCTTCATTAACCCAATTACCATGAACTGCTTCTTTCTAGTACTGAAAAGCCCTTTTTGTCATAAATCCACAGGAAGCTCACACCCTGCGAAGTACCCCCTTTCATCAACTCACACCCCATATAACAGAGTGATATTTCACCAACTGCTTTTCTACGTTGTTGAAACTGCAGATGTCTAGAATGTAAATCTTGTTAGTCTCTAAAACTTTGACTATGAAACCTTACCAGACCCATCTTTCATCTTAGGTGGCATATCTGAATTCTGCAGATTTCCTTCTGGTGACAACATGGGGTGCTTTAACACTTTGAGAGCAGGTGCTGAGTTGTTGTTATTGCAGGTCATGCAAGATAGAGATTCTGCAAATTCAGAAGTAGTGAGCAAGGGGTGCAACCAGCGGGCTGCTGCGATGACTTCATGTTCAAGTATAAAAAGGAGATTGCGTTCCTGATGAAGGGATAGAGGATGAAGTCATCATCTTGGCTGTGTTTAGGAACTGAAGTTGTCCAACTATACAGTGGGACATTCAATAGGCTAACTACAATAGGGGATAGAACAGACTCACCGGATGTTGAGGAAGAAATAGAGTCCCTCGTGTTTGAGAAATGGCCTTTTTGCTGCTTCCTACCATCTCTGCTGCTCTGACATCTTGTATTTCAGAGACTGAGTATTTAAAGATTTGTCTCTAAAGAACACAAATGAGTTGAGCGTGTGTTATAAATTGTTATTACAGTCTCACATAGACAGTAAGGGCTTCACAAGGCAGCAAAGGGTTATGGATGTGACTTCTCGCTCTGCCACTTACTATTTTTTCTTGGTCTATTTTCTCATCTATAAAGTGGGACTAACTTAGTATTTATCTCATGGAACTGTCAAGTTTAAATAAATAGGGAGATAAAAAAACTAAATACAATTCCTGGCACTTGATTACCTACTATGTTAGAGCTTACAATTATTTTAAGTAATGACTTTACACTCATTTAGAACTTGAGTCGTGGAATATGATAAACCTAGCCATGACCTCAACTTTTCCACTTAATAGTCAGATGGACACAGCAAGTGAATGAAGTGCTAATCCTAAGCATTTAAGACACATAATTTTTTATGAAGAGTAAATGAAGATGCATATGAAAAAGTACCTGACATGAATTCTCTTGTAGTATTTGAGTGTTATTTTGTATCACTTATAACACAGGTTATTTCCTCCTCAGTAAGTGGGCACCAGGGTTCCAAAGATTCAACCTCTCAAAGAATACCAAACTAATGTGGGGTATGCAGTGGGGTAAAGAGGACCTTGAGAGGCTGCAGGAGGATTTCAGGTCCCAGAGGCCTGTGTCACTTTCATGTGGGAATGTGTGCCCATTTAAGAGGCTGAATAGAGAGGCGTAGTTCTGACATAAAAAGTTCATGCACACCTATGTTTATTGCAGCATTATTTACAATAGCTAAGATATGGAAACAACCCAAATGTCCCAAAATTGATGGCTGGATCAAGAAGATGTAGTACATGTACACAATGGAATACTATTCAGCAATCAAAAATGATAAACTAGTGCAATTTGCAGCAACATGGATGGAGCTAGAAGGGATCATGCTCAGCAAAATGAGCTGAAAGGAAAAAGAAAACATCGAATGGTTTCACTTATAGGAGGAATATAGGGGAGCCAAATGAGAGATCAGGAGGAGAAAATAGCACACAAAACAAAAACAAAAACAAAAACTAGCAGGCAACCATGAATAAGAGACATTCTACAGGGGAGGGGAAGGAAGAGGGACCAAAACAGGGGAGAAAAGAGCACAAGGGACTATGGTGATGGTTCACTAGTGAATTGGTGGTGGAAAACCTATGGGGAATACACAATTATGTAAAGGATATAAATTAAAAAAAAAAATTAAAAATTTAAAAAGAAAACTCTTCTGGCTTGCTAATTAGTTTTGAAAATCAGAGCAGGTATGTCTTCCAAACTTTTGTTTTTCCTCTGGAGACAGAAACCTTTCTTTGACCAGTAACACACCCATAAAAAATAATTGTGCATCCCTTGAAAAAAAAAAATGAGACCCTAAAAGTCATATATTTATGAGAATTTGACAATCTCTCTAGATGTAACAGCAAAGGTAGAAGTTATAAGGGAAAAGTCCAATTTCTACTGCTATATAAAATTCTAATTGTCTACATTGAAATCATACTCATATAGACAAATTCAGGAAAATATTTCATATAATGAGATCTCTATATTTCTTTTGAATTGCCTATTTTTTGATAAAAAATAACACATAGCACTGTTTTAAATATGGCAATATTAATTAAATATTTTAATTTTATAATTTTCCTTTGATAACAATATTTTCAGAATATCTTATCCACAAACCAACATTGGTAGAGTGAACAATACCTAATTCATGTTTTTAAATTTGATGTCAAATTTAAGTTCTTCAACACAATATCATTATCACCTAGCCCAGTCACAGAGGGCAGTTCTAAGCTAGAACTACCAAACCACACACCACATACTGATGGAGTGTCATCTCAAACTCTTAACATATCTCTTTGCATTGTCCAAGGCTATATAGAAAGAGCTGGACTTTAGGATACAACAGAATGTAGCATTCTATTTTTCTTTGAAAGTTATAAATAATTTCTTCAGCTGCCCTCCAGGATGCCTGCCATCCCACAAGATAAATCAAGCAAAGATAAACCGATACTAATTATCTACTAGTATTTTACTCTGTTTACCTATTTATAATCATTTATTAATTTTTATCTCTCTGTTCATTCCCCTCCTCCTTTCCTTTCTCCTTCATTTATTTTTTTCTCCTTTCACTAGAATATTGGAACGTAGATTGTAGGTTCATTTTGAACATGTTCAATTGATTATTTTTGCAGGAATATACATTATGCTTACCATAGAAAGCTGTTTCACCATTCTTTTCCCCTCCATTGAGTAGAAGAAATGACCTCCTGTAATCATGCTTTTTATACTAGTTCATGTTACTTTTGTGTGACAATCCTCAAGAGGGTTTGAGTTTTTACAGTGTTCACTTTTTTATTCAACCAAAATGGAGTGTCTTTGTTAAAAGTGTTACATTTTTAATAGTATAAAATCAGATAACTAGCTTTTTTTCAATGACAATTTAAAATTCCCAAGTAATGGAAGAAAGTTATTTAATGCTAGGTATCTGGCTCAAATTGGATATATGCATACTGAAAATATATTTGATAATTATGTTATAGCTGTAACCTCCCCAAGCAATAAAATACCTAGCAAATATTTGAATAGCGGGTTTTGATATCACTTCCTTTGCTAACAAAAACAATACTTATTTTAAGTTAGATATCTTATGCTCATCATAATGCACTAATAGTGATAATTATATGAATGTATATTTGGAATGTTCACCCTTTTTTTAAAGTTCTTTTTTTTCTGATTATGTTTCACATCAAGAACCGAGGTTCAAATAACACTTTCATATACTGGAGGTTATAATTAAGTCAAAGTTGTACTTAAAATTAAAAAAAAAAAAAAAAAAGGCAAGCCTTTAAAATAGAAGTGCTAATAAGACCTTAAATGAACTTTCCTGTCTTGGCTGTAGAAAGTATCTGACTTTTATCTATAAAAAGGGTAATTGGTATATTAGTTAGGTTACTTCTGCTGCAAGTAATATACCTCCCAATTAATAGTGGCTTTAAAATAATATATTTTCACATAATAAGATGTCCAAAGTAGATTCCAGAATTAGTAAACTCAGCCATTCAATACCAGTATCAGGGCCTCCCTGGTGACGGTAGGGGTTAAGACTCAGCACTATGACGCTATTGGCAGCCACTGCAGCAAGAGTTTGATCCCCACCAGGGAACTTCCCACATGTTGTAGCAGACCTCTCCTATCTCACTTGCTGCTCCCCTCAGCAGTGTACTTCAATACATCTGCCTTTTCTGCTCCCCACCCTGTCTCTGGTGAATCCTCTCACCTCCCCACTCCCCGCCCCCCCACTGCAGCTCTGGCCTACACCCCAGATCTTGTATGCATAAAAAAATAAATCTTTAAGAAAAAATACCAACATCAGTGAGTGACTAGCGTTCTTTTCTGCTCAGCCCCCCTCTACATGTCATTTTATCCTCAGACATGTCTCCTTATAGTTTTAAACAAGTTGTAATGTCTGAAGGGATCACTTTCACTGCATCTCCAATCAATTTGGGATTTTTGCACATTTTACACAAACTGAGACCTAGTCCCATACAGTTTAGCAGTTATAAACACAAAAAATAAGAGTAAACTAAGCTTGACCTTGTGATGAGCAGGGGTCAATCAATATTTTTATTCCTCTGTACCTAGTGGTTTGCTGACACGTTTAACAACTGAATCTCTGAAGGAAAATAATTCCTGAGTTGTAACATATGTCAATTTCCATACTATAAATACTCCCATTATGACTAATTATGAATGTCATTGAATGCAGAATTGAAAAAAAGATTAGTATGCCTCTTATAAGAAGTAGTTTTAGCACACAATTTTGCAAACCTGAAGAGCAAATAGTAAAATGTAGCTAAATAATAGAGAAGTAGTGAGAATTACTTATTGTCTTCATTTTAATATGATTTACTAAGTTATAAGATACATAGTTTATATTTTAAGTAATGGTTGTTTAACATCTGGTTTGCACAGTTCTCCAGAATTTAATGACCTGCTGTTTTAAGAGGGAGAAGCTTACTTTGACATGTCACTGTATCCCCACTGCCTAGGTCCTCTTTGCCTTGATTGACCTTGTAGTTTTATACTATGTGCATATATAAAAGTTTAAGACTTTTATTATTACATATTATTTAAGAAGAAATATTACTATTTCTTTCATTATAAAATTTGATGAAAAGTTATTATACTTAACATCCAAGGCAGAAAATTGAAAAATTGTGTAAGAACACTGTAATACTTTATATACTAAAACAGAGCAGAGATACATAATAAGGTCTTATTCACCCATTTTATTGATATTTAATCAAGACAAAAAAAGCAAATAATGGCATCTTGAATAAACTATAGGGTTGAAGTCTTCAATTCTGAATGGATGTTCCCTAAGACTTTCATTCCTGTGTGATTCTAGTCAAGGCATATTGCACTGTGGGAGGAAAAAATAACAATAATACCAATAAAAAAACCAAAACTAGCAAGCAACCATAAATAAGAGATATTCTGTTAGTGCGGAGGGGAGAAAGGGTTCAAAATGGGGGAGAAAAGAACATAAGGGAGTATGGTGATGGTTCATGTGTGAATTGGTGGTGGGAACTTTATGGGGAAAACACAATATTGTAAAATATATAAATAAAAATATATTAAAAAAATAGAAGGTCAGTGTATGTTACCATACCACACCCAAGACCAAGGCTTCCATCACCTCTACCATAGCCCATGTGCCTCTTCCCTGCTTTGCTCTCCCTCCCTTTCCTTCTAGTAGCCTCAATTCTACAATCATATTTCTAGGGTTTGCCATTGGTTTGGTTCTGTCTGACCCTTTATTTTGTTTCTCTATATTTCACATATAAGTGACACTATCCGGTATTTGTTTTTTTCCTTCAGATTTATTTCACTTAACATAATCCACTCTAGTTTCATCCATATTGTTGCAAATGGCAAATTTACCTTTCTGTACAGTTGAATAGTTCTCCATTAAGTATGTCACAACAATTAAAAATTGAAAGCAAGCAAGAAAATAGACTCAAAAAGGTTACATGGCTTCTCCACGTTTTGAAAAAAAAAAGGCAGTATGAGATAATCTTGACGTTTTCTTCTAGTTTTAAAGTTTGAATTATTTTAACTAAATTTTTTTCCATATGATTTTGAGTATAGTTTTCTGACCTTCAAATTTCCGACTTTTAAAAGGATGTGAATATTGAGATAGCCCCTCAATAAAAGGTCTGTTACATTTATGTTGAATAATACTTTTGAGTAATTTGTTCTTCTTGACATGCTTACTATTGTTTTATTTGTATATTTTTTTCCAAAAATATTCATTAAGAGTAGCTATTATTGGGGGTGGGGAGAATTAGGAAAGGTGAAATAACACAGTGTTAGGCAGCTGTCAGACCTGAGCTTGAAGGCCAAATCAGAAGCTTATTATCTGTATAATTAAAAAATACAATGCAATCTGCATGCTGTAAGAGTATTAATTTTTTTTAAAAAATAAATGAATGAAAGCATTGTAAATTATTCAAGAAATGATATATATATATATAAATATATTCTTATTCAAAACACTGTGGTTAGCTCATATTTTAAAGTTATTATTCGCTAACTGCCTAAGTAATGAAATAATAGAAGTGAATGAAATGGGGCATTCAAATTACGAGTTAGATATTTTAGTTCAACCTGCCTATAACTTGCATGGACATTCTTTTCCATTTGTGGCAACTTGTTTTGTGAACTGAGGCTTTAAATTGAAATCTTTTGGTTTTTCTGTAAATCTGTTCTGCTGGATCTTGATTCCTCTGCTAATGAAAATGGATTTAAATGGCATGAACTCTGTGGCTCTTGCTACATATAAGTCCTTCCAGACTCCATCCTATACTTTTAACAATAATCACTACTGTACAAATCTCAAATGGTGCTTTAAAAATAATTTTGGCACTTTAAGATACTCGTAAACATTAGTAAAGAGTACCACCTTCCAAGTCTCCACAGAATGAATACCCAGGCTACAGAAATCAACAAGCTAAAGGATATTAACCATTAATAAATAATTTAACCAATCTTGTATACCTGAGATAAATCCTATTTGGACTAAGTTTTACAGTGCTTTTGATTTCTAGAAAAAGGATGAATATTATATTTATTTTTATCTACTCTTTTGATTTTGCTCTGTAGAGTCAATGCCTCACAGCTCTTTTAGATATCAAGATTTTTCCTGTTTTACTATCAATAACAGAAGTAAAATAATCATAAATTGATTTTAAATTAAACTGTCCTATCTATATAGTTTGAAAAAGTAATGCAATCTGCATGCTGTAAGAGCATTAAAATGTTTATTCTATCCTATGGAATTTGAAAGAAAATATGTTTTATTCCATGTACATTACAATTTAGTGACCTATATTATTTTCATTTTCTCATGAATGATTTTGTTATCCTTTTAAAGGAAGACTACATTTAAAAATATCTGTGTAAACATTCTTTACTTAAGTAAATATTATGTATATATAATGGCTACTTCAACTGGTGTTTTACTTTAAGACATTTTTCTGATAAATGGTTCTTATGCTTTCTCAGCACTAGTTAATAAGCCTAAAGTTGTCTCACAAGTAAATGGGAGATTAGGTATATAACATTTAGTGTGAATAATATAAACACACATAAAGAAAGGATCTAATCATAATTTGATTCTTTAATCTCTTCAATCTTAGTAGAGGGTGAGCTGAAATTCAACCATTTCTTCCCCAAACAAGCACAAAGTACCACATAAAAGACTTAAGATGCTTCTTTCTAATACACTCTTTTGGTGCTAAAATAACAAAGACTAAGAATCCATTTAGATTTAATCCCTTAAAAATATATGAAGGTTATAGACAACTAAACAAGCAACTTATTATAAATTAAACATGGTTTAGGACAAAAGACTTTAAGAAAATTAAACATTCAAGGAATTTTTGCTTAACAATTATAGCTTATAAAAACCTGACTACCATATATCCAATAATACTTAGTTTTAGGTAGACTCAAGGAAAATTAGGTTATTTGAGTATTATGATGATATCAACACCACCACCACCATGACCAGCTGGTACCATGATTAAAAAAAAAATGCACATTTTTCCTTTTTTTGACTTAATAAGTCTAAATTTAGGAAATAACTATTAAGCAAAATTTTGGAGAACTATGTAAGATAGTTCATAACAGTAACATATAATGGGAATAACTCAGAAAATGAGAAAGATTCATTACATTTTGTAAATAAAACAGAAATATAGTAGATACTAATGTCACATATCTAAAAGAAAAAAATGCTTGGCAGGAGGTAGAGAATTTGGTGATCATTGGTCAGGGCAGAGGAACAAAGACAGAGGTACATTCTGATAGCTGGGTCTCCAGCTCTGCCCTGGCACATGTATATTTGTCCCAAGGACAGGAGTAATTATGTGGTCCTTTCAATGTGTGCATTTTTATGGAGTTAACTATATAGAGATTGATGCATCGAGTTACAAAGTTATTCATCTACCTCCTGTTTTTCTGCAATGTTATATTGATCTAGCAACATTCTGAATTGAATTTGGTAATCCTTACAATGTGTTTACAGAAGAATATGCTTATCAAACAACAAAAAGATTATTCAAGATATCATATTTTTCATTAAAAGAGGTAATACGCTGACCTTTTAATTTTCATATATCAGTCTCAGGATGTTTAATTAGCCAAAAATTTCTTGGCTGACATGTCAGGCTTTACGCGTTTAATGTTGAGAAGATTATAAAAACCTTTGGATGGTAACTTTGGATGGTATTCACTCAGGTACTGCCTTGCTCTGAGAAGCAGATGTCCTTCTATAGATGGCAGTCAAGTTTGAAATAAGGTCCATCTGTATAAACTTCAATAATTCCTTTTTTTTTTAAAGATTTATTTTTTATTTATACATACAAGCTGGGGTACAGGCCAGAGGCGTGGGGCGGCGAGAAGGTTCACCAGAGACGGAGTGGGTAGAAGAACAGGCAGATCAGAAATACACTGCTGAGAGGAGCAGCGGGCAAGGCAGGAGAGGTCTGCCGCACCATGTGGGATTCTCCCCGGCCGGGTGTCGAACCCGCGTCGCCACGGCCAACAGCTCCACAGCGCAGCGCTTAACCGCTGCACCACCAGGGAGGCCCAAACTTCAATAATTCTATTGATCATATTTAGAGATACATCTTTGACACTGCCACAAGCATTCTTGCCTCTCATCCAGAATAGCAGCCCCTAAACCCTAGTCTCTAGAGTCTGTCCTCACACAACACCAGCTAAAGTGACTCTTTAGACTGTAAGACAAAATAAAGTCCTTATGAAGAAAAATCAACATCTCCACAGCTTTGCTTCCCCACAGTTGATCTCATTTCTTATCACCCTGTTCTTGCTCACTCTGTTCTAGCCGCTCTGATCTCTGTATTTCCTGCTTAGATTTCTCTTTCTCCCCTGAATTCCTTCTTTACTTATTCCTTCAGATCTCTACTCTAAGGTGATCTCATCTGACAGAACTTTCCAAATGATCATTACCATTTAATATAGCACTTCTTCCAACTTGCAACTCTCTCCATACTCCTTATCTTGCCTCATTTTTAGTGGGGCTTTTCTATCTCTCATCAAAACATGGTTTTATTTGTAGACTGACGATAACAGTCAAATGACAGCAGGGATGAGATTTTGCTCACTAGTGCCTAGGATAGGCCTTGGTATATAGATGATACATTTTTTAAATGAACAGTTGCAAAAAAGGAATGAGTAATAACAAAAGTTATTCGATCCGATTCCAAGAATCTAATCTTGTCTTTGCCTTCAATTAGGCATCCAAGTCACATTCAGCCAGTTACTATCTCTGTAACCTTCAGGTTCTTCTCCTTCTTTTTTGTTTTCAATTGTTGTGATATTGATTTACAACACTGTACATAATTCTGGTACTTTATGTATAAGATGGAACTAATAGTAGCTCTACGGTTCAAATGCCACTTAAGAAAATGTTTTGCATGATAAAACTCTTAAGAACTATGAAGGTCTAGGACAAACAAAAAATCTAGACACACAATGAGGTAGGTAGTAAAATATAGTAATAAAGACACTGTAAGATTCGATTTGCCACCGACCAGCTCATTTAAGCTTGATTTCCTGAATTTTCATGAATTTATTTCACTAATTTAAAAAAATGTATGTTAGCCATTAGGAAAAGCAACATAAACTATAGGATTTTTATTAATTGTTTTCCTAATTCATTCAATCAGTAGTTATTTACTGAAAATCCATATACGCTACCTCTGTTCTGGGTGTTTGGGGTAAATCAGCGGATAAAATAGACAAATATCTTGCCTTCATGCAGTTTAACTTCCACTGCAGAGAAACAGATAAGTAACAATAAACTTAATGAATAGGTTAATGAAACAGCACTTTGGGTGGTGATAAGTGTTATATGGACAAAACAGCATAGTAAGGAACTAGGGACTAGGAATGTGGGAATGCAAAGAGGTCAGGTTTTAATTTAAAAAGAAGTGATGACTTCGCGCACACTGCCAACAAAAGACTCTCTTTTCTCTTCTTACTCTATTTTATCCTCCCCATCATCTTTTCCCTTTTTATTTCTCTGGTCTCTGATTCTCTCCTTTGCTTTTCTTTAAATTAAAAAATTTGAATCTATACCATAAAAGAGTTTTTCTTAAAATTACAGAAATTCTGTAATCCCACTAGAGCAGCTGATTGTGACATTACACATTTAAAGAAAAATTATAAAAAAAGCCTTTGAAATTAGTCATTTAAATTTTCCATGAAGAAATCTGTACACTTTTCATTGTAAAATACAATAGATTCTCACAAGCTTTCTTGATACTGAATTTTTTTTAAAGGAGCAATATTTCCATTGCAAAGAAATACACGACAATATCTTAAACTCCTGCATGTTGTTTAGTCCTCTTGTTTTGAAACTCATGATTTTTTTTATATTACGTTTCTATTCTTGGAATCTGCTAGATGGCTAGGGAGGGCAGAGGCCTTTTCTAAAAATGATTCCTTTGGCTTCTGCCCTCCTGGGAGGACCACATGTACAATGACTAGGCAGCTGTGCTTACAGGATGAGGAAACTGGCAAAAGGAATGTGAGGCTTTCTGAGAATAAGCCATGTAGAGTTTAAATGGCTTTCGAGGCAAACACAATCAGTCGGGCCTCTCTATCAGTCACAGCAAGTGACTTGGAAGATACCAGAAGAGGACATGTGGAGTTGGGTCTCCTTAGAGGGAAGCTGTGGAAATCTGTTTATAGGTCAAATTGAAGAACTTTGGACAAGTACTTGTATATATGAACTAGTCATTGTCTTAGCACAGTGAAGACCAAATGTTTAGGGCATGACTAATGAAGAAAAGTATGTCACAAGAGTCATTTTCAGTCTCAATCTTAAACTGAACGACCACTTCAGCTTTTGGGTTGTTATCTGGTTAAAATGACCTTCCTCCTTGTATATTAAAAATTATCCACCTGCAAGCTGGCAAAGAACATTGGTGTCTACTTGTCAGGACTTCTGGAGTTCTTGGAAGTGACAAAATGCTAGACAAATGCTATTATTTATAGTCTGCCCCTGTTCAATGAAAAGGATCCATGAGGCACTCCTGCCAAGAGTAGCATTCATTACCCAGCCTGACAACTTCACTTGGAAACTCTCATTGGTTGAAACAGAACAGCATTCTTTGGGCAATGAAAACCATGTCACTCCCTTGTGATTAGAGAAACCTATTTCAGACACAAGCTGCCTTTGGTTTCCATGAGTGTTTGTACTGCACACATTCTCACATGGTTTGACAGGCAACCAAAGTAATTTTGTCAGGGAATAAATTATGGGTGTGGTCAGCAACCATATCTAGTCTCAAATGAGTTTCATCTGCTTTTCTCACTTTCATTTTCAACTCTTTTTAAAATGGTTTATTTCTACTGTTATAAGGAGACATACTCTAATAGGGAGGGTTATTTTCTGCCTTATGTCTTCTATTTGGTCCTTCATTTGTCTCAGCGTTTCAAGGGAAAGAAAGTTGGATAAGGAGTGAGAGGGAAGGAACAAAAGTATTAACAATATAGAATAAAAATATGTCATCTAAATTAAACATGTAATTATTGAATATTTAGTGTATGCAGGACTCAATGTATATATTCAGAGATACTTAAGAGCTTAGTAAATACATAAGTAAAATAAATATCTGAAGAGATTTATAAATGATGTACCATGATATACCAGAGAAAGCAAATGACACATTTGCAATGATAAGCAAAAATTTCACTCACTCATCTACTCAAACATTCAATTATTCATATTCACTTACTGTGTGTTTGTAATGTCCTACTATACACCTATAGGGAGTAAGAAAATATATGAGATAGTCTCTCCTTTTGAAAGTTGAATAGGTAGATTCTCAAACTCAGGCATGCATCGCCTGAAGAGTTGGTTAAAATACAGATTGCTGGGGCACTACTCCGGTTTTTATTCAGTAGGGTTCAGTCAGAGCCTGAGAATGTGCATGTCTGACACATTTCCAGATGGTGTTATTAGTTTGTTGACAGAATTATATCTGAAGAACTACCAGCCTACAGTGATGATTCTCAAATTAAATGTGTTCACAAATCCTCTTGAGTTCTTGTTTAAAATGCACAGGCTCATTTAGGAGGATTGATATATATTGATATATCCCAATTCTGTATTAATCCACAAACTTCACTTTGAGAGGAGAGGGTCATTTCAGGTTGGGTAACAGAGAGGTGAAGGGACAATTGGTTGTGACCAGAAAAGGATGTGTAAGACTTGTATGATCTGGGACTGGAATAACCTCAGGAAAGGACATGGCTGTATGGCTTGGTAATTGGAATGGAATGGAAGTGCAAACTCCTCAAGTTGAGGAAGTCAAGGAACTATGCAACTACATTCTAGGAAGGTTATCAAAAGGACACTAGAGTTCCCAAAAAGTTGGCAGAAATAAAGAGGGAGTCTAGTTGCAGAGAAAAATCTTCAAAGATCAGTGTTTTGTCTTGAAGTTCTACAAATCATTTTGATGGCAGATATTTCAGAAGACATGACATTGTTGAATAATCATGAATGGTTAAAACAATAATCTGAAATAACAGTATTGTACAAGAAACATGAGGGGTTCTTTTCACAGCCCTCTGAATGAAAAGATATATGTGCAGAAGTCTTTAAGTTAGCAGAGGACTAAAAGAAAAAGAAAAGGTAAAAAATGGAGAAGAATGTTTGCTCAAAATATGGAAACAATCAAAATACTACAATGGAAAAAATGTTATATTAGTAGAATGGAAAAGAGAAGAAAAATATGGTTAATCTGCATATGGTTGAAAATTATGCATGTAAGAAGAACCTATCTAAATCAGAACATTTCAACTAACAGAAATTAGGGAATCAAAAGCAAATGTGAGTGAAAGCAAAAAAGAAGAAGGAAGAAGAAGAAATGGTGGAGGTGGAAGAGGAGGAGGAGGTCAAATCAAAGAAAGGAGTTAATGGTCTCAAGTTTCCAAATTGGGCAAATGCCTACTATCAAAACTGAATCTTTACATATAAGACCCTAGTTGTTCTAATTGAAATGTGTTTATTTCCAGAGAAAGAATAGATTGTTTTAAAAGTTGGCTTCCAAGGCTTATATTAATGATGAAAATGATATTCGGTAACATTTTCCCTCTCTTGATTCATTTGTTTTTAGAATGCTAAGTAATTAGTTTTAATGCATTTCATTAGTGTCTGTCATGTTTGTTTACGCTTAAAAACAGTCCTTTATAGAATTTCTGAGTGCTAATGAAAGTGCTGCCCATAAAAAAAAAAAAAAGAAATTAGGATCCTATCTATGTCCACCAATGTCTAACTGGGCAGGTGACATAGCTTCTCTGTGATTCAATTTCATCTGTACAGTAAGGATAATATAGTAGCTATATAGTGCTTACTGGGTGCCAGATGCTGTCTTAAACTATTTAGACAATTAGCTCATTGAATTCTTCAAGAAACCCAATCAGGTAGGTATGATTACTTCATGATCATTTATATATGAGAAGCAGAGATTAATTTTGGAGATCTACAATTGGAAGAGAAAATTTGAGCCAAGGCATACAAATCTAGGCTCAAACATTATACATCTGTTAGCAGTTGATAAAACTGCTAAATAACTCTTAAGGTGGTTTGAAAATAAAATGTGTAAAATTAAATACGTAAAGTGCAATAGAACAGTTGCTCACACATACTAAGAATTTCAACGAATACTAGATGTTTAGCTATTTATGTTCTGTTCTCATTTTGTTAAAAGGCAGGATCAAAAGTTGTGATCTTTCAAAATTAATAATTGTGGTTTTTTGTAGTTGCAAAAAATTTACAGAACATTACTGAAGAGTTGTGTACTCTACAAGAAGCTGAACTATTTAAGATATGATCATTTCCCTTTTTCTATTTTTCCTTGTCAGTCTAACCACAGAATTTAGCAATTCATTTAAATACTAGTTCTTTTACAAAGCTCCTTTAAGAGACACTTAACAACTTTAGTATCCTAGATAAACTAGATACTAAATAAAAATTTAAACACCAAAATCACATTTGACAATATTATTTATGTTTTTAATTTTGATATGTCTCTGTCACAATTTACTTTAATTACAGAAGACCCAAACTTCACTTTTGTTGAGAAGTTCGGACTGGCTTTACATAATTGGTTTTTAACACTTCTAGCTTTTTCAGGTATATTCTTCCTGCCCACAAAGCAAAGAAAAAGCTCTGTTGTTTTTTTTTAAATAATTAGTTTACTTTTAATTGTGGTAGCATTAGGATTCTCTCCAGAAAGAAAAAAAAAAAAAAAGCTTTTATAAAAGAGAGAAAGAAAAAAGGAAGGAAGGGAGAAAAATAGAGAAGAAAATGTCAGCTTCTACTTTACTGCTTTAAAGGATTGAAGACAAAGGTGAAGTGGTATACCAATTAGATGTAGGAAAATAACATGAAACCCAAATACCAGATAAAAGGACCCAGAAGAGTATTTACAGACACTCCAGCACTGAAGACCTTGCTCAGTGAGAAGATGCGACTCCACACAAGACTATGCAAAAGTGTGAGTGTAAATACCGTATCTATGATGCCTGCATTCACAACAGCATTAACTTGAAGGTAAGTCATTGATTAATATTTCAAGTTTTAGTAAAGAAATCTGAGTCACTCAGACTCTTAGGACACTAAAAAATATTTTGTGCAGGTGCAGTTACTTATCATATTAGACAGTATCAATTAACAAGCTGGAAAAAATTCATTTTTGACTAGAAATCTTGATGGCTTATGATTTAGTTTGAAAGTCCTATCAAGCAGAAAGTTTTCATTCACTGTCTGGGATAACAAAAGAAAAAAATTGAATGGTAATATACATGTTATCGCCACTTTTTTCTTTAGAGTGGGATGCGGTGCCATGGAAAAGTTGGAAGAAATAGTTTTCTTATTTATATACTGTAATTATTTGTTTTGTTAAAAATTAAATGACACTGTTAAATTCAAGTACAAAATTCAAGCTTCACTGAGCCAGTAAAAAGAAATAAAGAAGAAAGAAAAACTAACAGTGAATATTAAGTAAATATTTGAAACTTAGCATTTTAAAGGAAGCTCTAAAAATTATCAGCTCAATGTAATGTAAGGATATTAGGGGGGCAGATGGTAAGAGAAACACAATGAGCAATCTGAAAGTATAAAATACAGGGTCTCCCACCATCCCAAGGTAGAATAGTCTTATCTGTGTGATTTGGTAGGTAGTTTTTTTTTTTTTTTTGGGGGGGGAGAGGAAGGGGGAGTCAGAAAGGTTAAAAATCTCACGTAAATTAATAATGATAGCATTCCCAAGTCCAAACACTAACCTATCAAATCATACCAAATGGGAATGTTCTATCTAATTTGTTATTTTTTTCCTGTATATAGCATCATCTGTTTAAAAAAAAAAAAAAGGTTCACATTAAAATCCACTTGAGGTCAATAGGGAACTGATTAAATTAACACCACCTTCTAATTTTGTATATCTTGACTCAAAATGTTTTATCAGTCTTAACACTACTTAACATGTAGGTTTTACCCTCAATTCTGAGGGCTGTCTAAGTTAATGGAACATGAGAATGGAAGTTTGCTGTTCAGCTTGACAAATTTAGTTTTCTCTATTTGAAACAAAGGAAAAAGAAACTGGAAATTTCTAAGTGCTAAGGGGACTTTGAGCTTTCACATTTCTTTTTCTAAGCTTAACAATTTCATTCTGAACTTCAAAGAGTGTAATTTAAAATAAAAGGAAAGTCACATATAAGCGGAGAATGGAAAACCAACAATAAGAGTGGATTGACAATTAATTTTCTCCATCAAAAATATCCCTTAAATATTATGGCTTAAGGTAAAACAGAAATGTTAATAACTGTCATCTCCAAAACCTTGACTAACGAATAAGTACACATCACCCATGTCCATTTCTCATCCTATTTTAAATGGAACAAAGTGACTTTCAGAGGTTGGGAAGTGCATAATTACACAGAATGGAGGCTTTGGACTTTGATCATAATTACAGTGCTTTATCCATCTATCACTTGTTGCTTGAGGACTAGTGTTTGGGGAGTTCTTTAAAGGAGATAGAAACCCTGTCAGGACAAATTTAAGCTGCAAAACAGCTAATCAGAAGCTTGCTTTCTTGACTTGAAACAGAGATTGAAAATTGCCACTTTAATCTCACACTCCATTTGGCTTTTAGGTAAAGTGAGAACATGAAGTCTCTCTTGGGGAAGGTAGATGTCCTTGGTTCATATCACAGGGCACCTTTTTATGAACTACAAGAGACTGGGTCTGAGTTTGCCTTACTGTCCAAAGAGATTCTTAAAATTTGCAACATCTGGAATGCTAGGTAATAAGGCTAATTTTGTGATTCTCCTAATCCTCAGTTTTCAAAAGACTGTATCAATGTAATCTCAAACCTAAAATTTGCTGGGAACTTTATAGCACCAGAGGTCTAGAGCTGTCTCTTCAAGAGTGGTCTAAGAACTATATGAATCAAAATTAATATCTGTTTTGTTTGTTTATAATGCAAATCCAGGGTTCCACTTAGGCTTATCAAATCACAGTATCAGGGTGTTGATGTAACATCTCTCTGAATTCCTGAAACATTAGAAGTGAGCTTGTGTGTTCCTGTGCCCCCCGAATCCAGCTTTGGGTGTCACAGTTTCAGAGTTACATCTGCGGGTGAAACACACATTTGTAGAAAGCATTTTGAGGAACTTTAATAGGCGTTACTGACAAAAATCACTCTTCTAATCTGCTGTCTCAAGACTGGATTGTTGTATTTGCTCTCCCCAGCAGCAAAACTTGAGTCTTTCTACCCTTCCTCATACCTCTTTATATTATCTCTAAACATGTAGCTCTATGTTGAATTCCCTGCAGTGTAGGATCCTATCTTCCTCATAACTTCTACCTTTCCCACTCAGCAGCAAAAATAAATCAGTTACTAGAATAGGAATACTGTAAGCAAAGAAATCAAAACAAAAAGTAGTTTTAGTTATCACATTTATAAAAATTGGGGTATAAAATCCTTTACCTGGTATTTCCCCCTATTGTTGTTATAACAAGTTACCCAAATTTTTGAGGTTTAAGCCAATACAAGCCAATACAAATGTGTATTATTTTACACATTTGTAGGCGAGAACCCTGATACAGGTCTAATTGTGTTGAAAAAAAATCAAGGATTTTGTGGAGCTGAGTTCCTTTTAGAGGGTGTAGAGGAAAATCCACTTCCAACCTTTCCTACTTCCAGAGGCTACCAGTCTTCCTTGGATTTTGACCTTCTCTCTTCAAGTTTGTAGAGTCTCTTCATAACACATCGCTCTGACTCTTCTACTTCCCACTCTCATTTTTATAGATTCTTGTGATTATTTTGGGCCTGTGTGTGGATAAGTTCTGTACTGATATAGTAAAATATTTTGTTTTATGGTAGAAATAGCATCGAACTAGGAGCCAATCCTAGACCTTATTCTGTTCCTATTCTAGTGGTCTCTGGGATTCAGATTTCTCAATTCTAAATTACAAGAACTAAGAAAGAAAAACCAAGTTCTCAGCAAGAACCACAACAATATTTGTTCACAATATAAAGATGATATTGAGAAAATGGAACTTCATGTATGCCTACATGAGAACAAACTGTTCCTGGGATGGAACCATCAACCCACTGGGACGCTAGACACAATAGCAGAACCAAGCAATGCATTAAGAGGGTGCATCTCAGAGTTTAGTTGGTTTCCTTTTTAATTCTCAATCTCAGTTGTGAACAGTAGATCAGAAGTTGTTATGCCTAATTAATTTATAAGAAAATTGATCTAGATAGCTTACGTGGTTTCATGGAGGTCACATAACCAGTTAATGATGAAGTTAAGATTATAATCCAGATATCTTGACAAGTCTTAGGTGCACTCAATATACACACTTATCTGCCTCTCTACCATTTAAATGCACTTATAGCTCAGGAGCAGCATATAGAATTATAACACATCATACTTTGAATTACCTTTGAAAATGTTAAAAGTTTGAAGAAGTTTTTTCCTTGGTTTAACTAGTGGATATATTAGTCCCAACTGATAAATCATACCTTCATATTTCTTCATGAACCAATTCTTTCTGCTGCCTGCCTTGCTTCATTTCAAAAACTGATACAAAGAGCACATATAGCAATACATTGACTCATTTCTTTTAGTCAGAGAGACTTTCTGCTTATGGAAATGACTAAAATTAATAGATTACTCTCATTAAATTGGTTTGCTCCTTGAAATGGTTGGATGCAACCTCTACCCCATATCAGAAATAAATTATATTATTATATCAATCAATTATGGACATCTCCATACATACATAAACAACATTGTGGATATATATATATATTTAATTGCATTTATAATGATCATGGTAAAAAAAAAAATGAGCACATAAGAAAAGGGCAATTTGAGTTTAACTAAAGAACTATTTATCCAGGGACAAGGGATGGTGTGCTGACTTTCAATCAGCAGTGACTAGAAATGGTTACCATCCCTAAGTTAGAAATAATGGGAAAGGAAGGAGAAGTCCCTCAAACTCAAGAGACCTGGATCTGTGGCCAGGGTATCTGATAAGACTTGCAGCATTTAGTAGAAAAACCAGAAGGTAGCAGGGACACCATTATCTCGATTCCATTCTCCTTTTTCCCTTCTAGCCCCTGCTAGAGGTCCCCACTGTGAACCGAAAAGGAAGTCAGAGGAGAAAAAAACTGCTAGTGCAATTCAGAAGTCAGCTTCCTAGAGGACAGAGCAAGATAGAAAAGGATGGGGCACAGATGTGGAGCGGAAAGTGGGAAAAAACAACAAAAACTACATCTGCCTTTTTGAGATTTAATCTGATAAATGAAATGATGTTTCACCATAAATTCATGATCACCACCCTTCCTTTTGGGATATATTTAGAAAGCACAGTTAATATAGTTGACCTTTAAGCTAGAGCGCAAAATCCACAATCAATAAGTCATTTACACAAGAAATACTTCTTACTCATCCATACAGTATTTTAGCAGTTTGATGTTTCTTTTGAGTAGAGGGTAATTAAAAAATAATAATAATAATACAAAACCATTTTATGAGTTGTACTAGCGCTTATATTGTTCAAGTTGTACTAGGGCTTACTTTTCTCTTGTTTCTAGCTCTCAGCACACAACTTCAAAATTTAATCTTGATTCATTTTTATCACTTTAAATGACTTATTTTAAATGTGATATTTTAAAATAATTATTTTTAATTACTTGATTAAAAATCAATTTTAAATCTAGATGGCAATTCTAAAAACAAAAGAATACAGGACTACCCAAATTTTAAAACAAATAATAAATAAACCATGATTTTGCTTCTAAATTCTCTTAACAGGATTAAATTCTGGTTTCACTTTGAATATTAACCTAGTTAAAATATAAAAGCTAGCTATGCATTATGTATAGCTTTCGTTTATAAGGAAATGCTAACTGACTCATCTCTAATCTATATAGCTTTTGCAAAATTTCATCTATGCTTTAACATTTTTCTTAAAATTATGTTATATCAAACTGACAAGATACCTTCCCTTCTTTGAAATGGTCAACCTCATAAAAAGGAAAAATGTAAGATCTTGAGTGTTAACTGTTCTTTCAATTTTCAGTAAGGGTTTTGCAAAGACTAAATTATCATCATCATCAGAGCAAAGCTTTTGTATGTCAATATGTCCATATGCAAGGATGGAAAAAAGAGTGAAATCTCAATTTTTACTCAGACAATGATTATCATAGACTTTGAAATGTATGGTACTTTGGAATAAGGATGTCACTGACATTCAGCAACAGTTGATAATAACATCTCTCTTTCATTATTTTCTGTGATGAAAGGAAATTCATGCATTAAGGTAGCTTAGAGTTAAAAATAATAAGATATCTTGCTCTTTCCTTTTTTGAAAATTCTCTTTTGTATTTTCTTTGTAAAGACGAGGTCAGGAAAAAGACAAATTTAACTCTGTAGGAGACTATGAATACAGAATGACTAAATTTGGTCTTTCTTAAAATAGATTTTGTAAACTGAGAACTGCAAGGATTGACTGCTTAGAAAAACCAACTCAAATCCACTCACTCATTAAGCATAGAAGAGAATATTGTTTGATTCCTACATTGACAATATACAGTATCATAGATTTCATATAGTAATATTTCTCTTATTAATTTGCTCATTTACTCACTAAGTACCAAAGAAAGAAACAGTAATTATTTATTTAGTCCTTACAATATGTGTAAAAAACCATTAAAATAATGGAACAATTATCGATTTGTTTTCAAGTATATTCATACTTTGGAGTTAAAAAATAAACACTACAGCCATATCTTATCTGTTTTGTATTTCTAATACCTTATACAAGATAGGTGCTCAGTAACAAATCATTTTTCTATTCTTAAATTTATTTGCCAGTTAAGTATTTTTTTACAAATGGAAAGGACATAATCTTGCCTAAAGCAACCAAACAAATGTTTGCTGAACACCTTGTACCACAGTCTCATAGCAGCTCCCCAAGATGCTTCCCTTTTTTCCCCAAAAGTGACATTCAGCCACGATGAAAGCTCAGTAAATTCCTACAAAATTTAAAGTTATTTTTAAATACCATTTTTAAATACTTAGAATTTTACAATCTGTCAAAAATATAGATGACATTTGTGCCATGATTTAATGATTTGTTGAGACAATATGAGAAGCAATTTCCTCATGTATTTGTATTTACAGTCTTCTCTCATCAGTCACTAGATATACCTTTGGAGGACACAGGGTTGATGTGTGCATAACTAACCCACAGAAGCTTCTTCTAAAACTGACATAGATCCAAGTATTTTCTTTAAGAGAGAGATGCCCTCAAATGGGGCATTATATGGCTACTGTTTCATGAGAATTATGTTCATAGGAACATTATTTCAAAAAGTATTTAGTGTATTAAGAAATTTTGAGAACTAGAAAGTCTCTAGTGTTTTGCTCTTTATGGACCCAATTCCCAGCTTCAACTAAATATAATTTTCAAGTTATGCAAGAACAGTAAACTCCTCAGTCTCTCACATTTGTTAATAATTGTTGCTCACCACAGACAGCAAGGCAGGGCTCAAATCACTATTCACATTTCCCATTTCAACCTGTAAGAACACAAACTTGCTTCCTCTCTCTCTTCCTTTTCTCCCTCTCTTTTCTCTCTCCACCAATTTCATTTACCATTCAGTCTTATATTTCCTTTTCTATTTTCTCAAACAGCCTACCATAAATCTCATAGGAAGAGAGGCAAAATCTACACTGTCCTCATTAATGTTCTAAGTAGTGACAAATCATATTAATGAAAAAAGATCACATATCTTCCATAATTCCCCAGGCAATGCAGCAGTAACTGAGCCCTGCGGAGAAGACCCACTCCACTTCTGGGGTCAGGCTCCAACAGCCACCGGTGGTGAATGACAAGTTAACTCCTTTGGAGCCCCCACAGTTTTCAGCACTCAGAGGACCTCTCTCACTACTCTTATAAAATAAAGCATGAAATTCCAACATCAAATATCATGCTGTTAAATTAACAACATCGCACCGCTCCATACGACTTGAATATCTCCCATAACTTTATGACGGGAAAAACACTGTTCAGATTTCACTTACCAGTTTAAAAATAGCAAACTCTAATTTGAAACACATACACACACATCGTGTATGCTCACTAATATTCCTTCTTAGTAATAGGCAAATGTTCCTTCCTATAAACACAAATAAAATTCAGGCTAATCATAGGTTTTAAAAGTCAGATTTGTCAAAAGATGATGTTTGTTATGAAACAAATCAAGGAGAAAACATTCCTCAGAGCCAAAATGACAAGCCACAATCTGTTTGGCATAACAATGATTATTTATCTATTTTTTAAATGTATAAATCAAAGTTTTTCTGTATTATTTTGACTTCAATATCATCCACAGGCTACTGTGGTCCTGCCCAATGAAGTTTCTCTTTGGGTGGGTGAGTTCTAACCAAGGCAAATAAAATATTTTTTAAAATTTTCAGATGGTGTGATGATATTTTAAGAAACCAGGGGAAGACTGTCTTCAGACTTTGTCACTCTGTACATCCAGGCATGAATTTAAAATTAAATTAGAAAAGATGCCCACAACTACTTCAAGTCCACAGAAAATCTGAATAACATCACTGTGCTCAAACACAAGGAGGAGTTGCTCTTTGTACACGGCAGAAACACTCACGCTACATAAGGCATTCCAGTTAAGTTTTGATAGAAGTTACGTCACGTTTAACTCACCGCTGGATGTACGGGTCGGGGCAGTACTGTAGGGTAGCACACCGTGAAGTTTCAAAATTCATTTCCTTCAACTTTCTTTGATATCGATAAATGGAGAATACCGATATAACATATACACATACACCTGTGTATATATAGATAGAAAGTCAGGAGGCTAAAAGCGATAGGGTCAAATGCTATCAGACATAGAAGTTTAGACACTTCCCCACTTCACACACATTTGCAAAGAGGCGGAGCATTTCTTGATTTTAGCCAATGAGATTCATCAAGTGACTAAAGCATCAGAAACAGTGGTTTCTTACCAGCTGGGCATCCTCTCTGAAGTTGTTGTTCCCCTTCCACCACGGCTTTAGAGTCCTTGACATATAGTGGTCACACTTGTTGGCAACTTGGAAGCATCTCTGAACTTCTGGTCTCTCTGGTGATTGGATGCTGGCATGAATGGCATCAGAGTTTAATTTCAGCAGCCTGGGCTTTTGTCACAGAATTGAGCTGATGAGTGTCCACCCGAATACAGTAATTAATATTTCCTGTATCTGCATACTGATGTGATCTGAGGACTTCTGTAACTGTTTCTGGAGCTAAAGTTTTTACAGATCTGCCTAGGAACTTTGTGTTTTTTTTTTTTTTCTTCTCCACCCCCACTAACCCTCCCCCCGCCCCCATCATTCTCCCTTTCAGCCAACTGCCTGTTGTGGTCACAATCTCAAATAGCAAAGACAGGGAAATTCCTTGATTATATTTAACCTAGAACTCACTCTTCATCTCAACCAAGAGAAAGAGATATCCATTCATAACCCCTTAGAATTTTTGCTTGGCCCAATAAAAGAAAGTAACTTTTTTGAGTTTTAAATTACACACACACACACACACACACACACACACACACACACACTTTTTATTAAGTGATTTAAATGGAAAAATATGTTATTTTATATTGTTTTGAAGCTTACACAATTATTTCAAATTGCTGACTAACATTCAAATTTATTTCAGTCTCTATCAGTCTATCTCTTTCTTATTTGTCTTACTATTTTTGCTGCTTTTGGTTTTGTTTTGAGTTATCTACTGTAGAGTGAAATTAATATTACTCATTTATCGAAAAACTAATGTATCAGGAACAGTTTAACACACGAGGAATTATTTCCTTTCTGAATGCAGGCTGTAAACCTATCCTTGATTTGTGGATTTGGAAATTCAATGAAATATGATTCAGAAGCTAAATTAAAATAGACTCCAACAGGGAAAAAAACCAAAACAAAACAACAACCTAGTTTGTGTGCCCGA
The DNA here is from genome assembly GCA_004024925.1 of Scalopus aquaticus. Lineage (NCBI taxonomy): Eukaryota > Metazoa > Chordata > Mammalia > Eulipotyphla > Talpidae > Scalopus > Scalopus aquaticus. Next base: position 35,908 of record PVIJ01001728.1, read on the forward strand.
GTGTCACAGCGTGGCAAGTTCACATCCTCCATTCAGCTACTAATCACAGATCACCTGTGAATTGGTGACATCAATAGTTGTCAAAGTTGTGAGACAATCACAAGTCCTTTTCTAAGAAATTTGACATTTCCTTATAAAAAATTCTGCTTCAAAATGTGTTTCATAAAAATATTTTATTTATTGCTTCAGCCAGGAGGGGAGGGAAGCTATTTAAAACTTGACATTCTCTTCCCTTACTTAGCCTGAGAGTGTCTAACATCTGTGAATTGTGAAATTCATAAACATGCCGGCCTGAGCCCCAGCCAAATCAAACAGCTTGTTCTACAAAATGTGAAACTTGAAGAGAAGATCATTTTACTAATTAATTATAGATTTGTTAATTGGAGTTAAAGTGTTTGGCTTTCTTCCCTACTATTGGCAAATACAGATGACCTGAATATAAAGAGTTCTTTATTGAAAGTGCTCCATTTCTTCTGACCTTGGCCAAGTTGTTTCATCACATATGTCCTCAATTTTCCCATTTGTAAAATAAAAGGTGAAATAATGATTTTTAGTGCAGGGCTTCTCAAATGTTAACATATCCATGAGTCACTTGAAAATAGTGTTAATGCAGATTCTGGTTCAGTAGGTCTGGTCAGTAGGTCTGGTGTGAGGCCCGAGAGTCAGCCTTTCCAGCAGTCTCCCGTGTGACACCAGTGCTGAGTGCTGGCCTCACACTTTAACAACACCTACTAAGCTTTGCAGGTTTGGTATTCATGTCCTTCTGAAAACTCAGAATTCTTCTACATATGTTAAGTTATTGACAGAGATTCTAGACTCCCAAATAAATGTTTTTAGCATGTTTTAATTCCAAAATCTTCATATAACTTAATTTCTAAAAGACCATGTAAAATGTATGCCCTGAAATCAATAGTTATTGTTAAAAAAAACTAATTTACTTAGCTAAAAGGGACATATTAAAGGGCAAAAATATATGTAATTATGAAAAATATTGGTTCTTATTGCATTATGGAAATAAAAATGCAGATACCTTGACCAGTGGCAACAGGAAACATCACCAGGATTCGGCAGCATACCCATAGCAGACAGCCAATCACAAGCTGAGAAAATAAGTGATAATTATACTATAATCACTCTAATTGCCACTTATATTTATATTATATCCCTTTCCCCTTAGGGGACTCAGGTTACTATACAAATGCATGAATTATTACTTAAGTGTACAAGTCAGATGCTTTTTCAGTACCTGAAGTCTCTGATCATGTCTCTGACCTATGTCTACATTTTTGAATGATTTTCTTTGTAAAGGCTTTCAATTTGTATGAAGAGGAGGATAAAGTAAAGGACTGATGGAAACAGCAGCATTTAGAATCTGGAACTAAAAGAAGGGGACATTTTCTCCTTCCCAGCTTTAAGCAGCAGAAAAGCTCAGGTATTTATGACACGAACATGTCCCTGGAAATAATTTCCAAAATACTTTCCTTTAAGCACTGTTTCTGCTACATTACAATATTTTCTGGGGTCTCCTATCTTTTGTCCTCCATCCAGAATGTCTTTAAACCATGTCGGCATAAATTCACATAAACAAGAAGCCTCTATTCTCTCTGCAAGTAAAAGACATTTCCTCTATCACTAATACACAGAATCACTAAATCTGCACTCACATATGTGCACCTGCTACTTCCTTCCTGAATTCTAGCTATTTTTTCATAAGACCTATTGCCTGCACTGAACAGCGGGCAACGTGACCATGAATTTGTTATCTGATTCATCTTTTTATCTCCAGAGACTTGCTAAATAGTGTCCAATGAATAATTAACATGATTTTATCTGTGCAAAAATAATGATAAACATTGTGACTGATTCAAAAAAAATTCAAGAAAACATTTGATGTTCTAGAATAAACTTTACTATTGCAAACATTACATGCAATGAAAATCATTAATTCTAAGTGTACAGTTTGAGGAGTTTTGACACATTGTATACAATGCAGTTTCCACACAACCAAGGTGTAGAACATTCCATCACTCCCAAATTTCCTCATATGTCTTTGCAGTCACTCTTCTTGCCCCGCTGGCACTCAATCATTCTTTTGCTTTTTGTCATTATATATTCGATGTATATTTTCTAGAACAGCATTATCAAATAGAACCTTCTTCAGTGAAGGAAATATTCTAATTTTTCAGTATCCAAAATGCTAACCACTAGCCACATGTGGCCAATAACACTGAAGAACAAAAGTATTTTAAGAAAATGTATTTACTTTTAATTAACTTCAATGTAAATAGCTACATGTAATTAGTGGCTATCACACTGGGCAGCATGATGCTAGAATATCACGTAAGTGAAGACACATAGTATTATTCTTTTTTTTCTGGGTTCTTTTGCTCAAATGTCATTTCTTTAAAATATAGATCTATGTTGTTACATCTATCAGCAACTAGTTATCCATTTATGACTCCAGAACATGTGGATTCTTTTTCATTAAAAACAAATTTTGGGGCCTCCCTGGTGGCGCAGCGGTTAAGCGCTGCACTGTGGAGCTGCCGGCAGCAGCGATGCAAGTTTGACGCCCGGCCAGGGAGAATCCCACATGGTGCGGCAGACCTCTCCTGCCTCACCCGCTGCTCCCCTCAGCAGTGTATTTCTGATCTGCCTGTTCTGCTCCCCAGTCTGTCTCTGGTGAAGCCTCTCACTGCTCCACACCTCTGGCCTGTACCCCAGCTGTATGTATAAATAAATAAATCTTTAAAAAAAATAAATTTTGATCTCATGTCATCGTGGCTGGTGATAGCTTAATAGCACTGAGATTTTAACCCCTGCACCGCCAGGGAGACCCAACCAATACACCTTTTAAGAACTCAGTAATAATACATGCTGCTGAGCCCCTCAGTGATGCGGATGAGCTCATTCTTTCCAACGCTGCTGCAGATCCTGAGGGAGCAGAGGCAGTAAAAAGAAGTGGGTCCTTTTACCTGGGTTTAGTCTGGAATCTGGTCTTCACTTACTCCCTGAGTAGAGGCAAGTAAACTACTCTCCCTGAGCTTTAGATTCTGGTCTTTAAGAAGGATTGCGTCCGAAAGGATTATTTTTTGTCATAAATAATAGAAACTAAACTAAAACAAAATATGAAAATATGTTAAAAATATGAAAATTCATAAACTAGAAGATAAAGTTGGAAAACCAGGTTTGGGAAAGAACTAAGCTGGGAGATCTTTAAGGATCAAAGTAACAGGAACGGATAAAGTCATCTCACTACTAACCACAGCAGTAAGTCAAACACAACAGGTTTTTTGAACTTGAGTCATTAAGCTAAAGATTCGTTTTCTCAGAAGGAAGATGCCATGTCTAGCCTGAAGGAATCTGAACACCTTGATTCATAGCTGTGCCCATATTGGAGCAAAGGGAATAGAGGTTCTATAAAACAAGGAAAGGACACTTGGTATAGGACAGCAGAAAACAACAGATGTCATCACCAGGGGCTTAAGAGAGCCTCACCAGTTCCCTAGGTCTCTGGCTGTCTGTGGATGTGTGAGCAAAGAAGATGCATTTCCCTGTTTCAGGATAACTGAACTTCGGGTCCTGTCCTCTCCAAGTCATCCTGATCTGCCCCACTTTTATAACAAAAATATCAGGAGAGAAACTTCTAACATAAATTCTCTAAATGCAAAGGGAGTGAGGAGTTTGGTGAATTGTAGTTTTAAGACACTTTTTTGGACATTTCAAACCAAAAGTCAAACACTTTTGGACGTTTCAATTCAATTCCACAATCTCTTTTTACAAAAATGGAAATCTTCTGTTTTCGGATGGTCCTGCTAAACCTTCCTACACTAAGCTCTGTGAGTCTAATATCTTCAGAAGTCAGACATCTAGCAGAATAAAAGCTGTACCTAGAACTGAAGTGTGTTGGAATGTGGTGAAACACTTTTTGGGTCAATGAAAAAGCAGATTAATGACAAGCGTATTTCTGTGCTTCCTCCAATTTAACCTCCACAGGCTTCCAGGTCAGTCAGTGGAATTTGTCAAATAGAAAACTATATTCTGGCTAATGTTTTTGAATATCCTTGGGAAGAAAGATGTTTTGGGGTGTCTTGAGGAAAGGAACACTTTTCTATTCAGAGGGCATGCAAGGAAACACAGAGGCCAATCGGGGAGGGAGGAGGTTGACAGTTTCCTTTATAGACAAACCTGATACCCTCCCAGTGTCACACCCAGTGTCCAAAAGCAATGTGGGTGGGCTTCTTTTCCAGACATCCCTGAACAGCTGTGTGGGGGCTGCTCCTCACACCCCTCCTTTGCTCAATGCCCAAGTGAGTTAGGGATAAATAAGGAGACACAGGAAGTCCTTATTTGGCGCTTCCCAGATTTCTTTTCCTGAACCATTTGTCAGTTGCAGATATGATGTACCTTAACTATAAATATTTTGGTGTGTATTTCCTAAAATAAGGGAATCTCTTCATAATCACAATTCAATAGTTGAAATCAGGAGCTTTGCATTGATAAAATAGTATCTTCTTCATTCAGATTTTGTCAATTATCCCAATAATGTCCTTTGTTGCAAGAGAAAATCTTAGATCATATATTGTATTCACTTTTCCTGTTTCTTTAGTCTGCTAATCAATAATTGTTCCTTATTGTTTGTATTTCATCACACAGATATTTCCAAAAACTGCAGTAGAATGCTAGATAAAACGAAGAATGTACTTTAATTTAGGTTTGACTGATTGTTTCCTTATGATGGGATTAAGTTATGAGCTTCTGGCAGACACATCATGGAAGTAACACTCTGTCCATCTCAGCATATCGTATCTGAAATTGTGTTTTTAAAGTACACCAAAGGATTTTTCCCCAGACCTCATCTCAGAGGCAAATTTACTGAGAACCAAATGATATTTAAATGTCAAGTTCCCCCATGTGCACGGTCCCTGCTAAAGTCCTGGAACTAGTTTGTTATTAGTATTATTGTTATTTTTTCCTCCTGATCTCTTATTTGGTTCCCCTATATTCCTCTTATAAGTGAAACCATTTGATATTTTTCTTTTTCCTTCTGGCTTATTTCGCTGAGCTTGATCCCTTCCAGCTCCATCCATGTTGTTGTGAATGGCATGAATTTATCTTTTTTGATTGCTGAATAGTATTCCATTGTGTATATGTATCACATCTTCTTGATCCAGTCATCTATTTTGGGGAATTTATGTTGTTTCCATATCTTAGCTATTACAAATAGTGCAACCATAAATAAGAGACATTCTGTGATGGGGTGTGGGAGGATTCAAAACGGGGGGAGGGAAGAGCACAAGGGACTATGGCGATGGTTCACGGGTGAATTGGTGGGAATTTTGTGGGGAATACATAATAATGTAAAAGATATTAATAAAAAATACATATTAAAAATAAAAAATAAATAAAGTCCTGGAATTGCCTTTACGATATGTTTACATAGTCATTAAGTTTCTGTACTGCAACAGTTTAAAAGTTTTTGCTCCCAGAATAGGAAATTCAAATTTCCCCTTAATCATCTTTTATCTGTGTTGATGAAGTGGCTGTGGGAATTTTAGGATCCAGCCAATTGCAAGTTAAATAAGGGATACTTTTAGCTTGAATTTGGGGGGTAATATATGCGATTTGTAGTTACCTTTAATTTTTAATGTTTATTGTTTTTCCACTTTAAAATGACAGATTTATTAGAAAAAAAGAGAAAATGAGAGGTACCTGCAATCGTTACAGGCAGGCGGGAGAGCTGCCTCTTGTCAGGGAAGAGATTGTCCTTAATGAGGGCTCTGTGGTTACCTTTATATAAATCATTGCTCTTCATGTTGGTGTGAAAATGACTTTAATGAATATTCCTCTTCCCTGTACTTGACTTGCTAGGTATGGTGTCACTGAAATTCTGGTGAGCAGTCACATCACAGTGTGTATATCCCGAAGAATAACTATAATGAGAAATATGAGAGTAGTGAAAGAGAAACAGAATTTGAAATGCAGAGTAAGAAGTTAATCTGTGAAAACACTTTCAGCCTTTTATTAGGCTTGCAATATTGTAATCTAAGGAATTAATATCATCAGTGTTTATTGAAAACCCAGGCTTACCTCTATTATTCAGCATACACAATTATGTTGTATAGGAATTAGATAGAGGTTATTATTCTACTTAAATTTGTAGAAGCATGAATGTGTGGCAGTGCGGCAAATAGCACAGGTGTCTGTTCAGCCTTAGTCTGGAACTACGGAAGACAGCACATGTCATATTAAGACTGCCCAATCCTAAGAGTCTCTGTTCTGTGACTATGAACTTCTCATAGACTTCATTTATGTATGATCTGCCTATCTATAAAATCATTCTGTACCAAAGTGATTTGAAGTAGTCTTTCAATACAATAAAGTATATATTTATAAGAAGATTAAAATATGTGTGTTGAGTTGCCAGGGATGAGAGAAAGGGGAAATGGGACACTGTTTCATGTGTCTAGCATTTCAGTTTTACAAGGTGAAAAAGGTCAGGAGATTTATTGCACAATTTAAAATGTGCATATACCTGATTTTAAAGAACAGTGCAATTAAAAGTTGTTATGATGCTGAGTTTTATGTTATTTTTAAATCACAATTTTAAAAAATGTAATCACTGTAGGAAATCAATAAACAGCATAAGCCCAGTCATAAGAGAAATAGAAGACAATATTTACTAACAAAATGTACTATGTGAAATTCCACACTGTGCTGAAGGGTCATGAATTTGTGAACTGCTAAACAATCATGTAAGTAAGATTAATAAATAATTTTTTTAAAAATCCATGACAATAATTTAGACTCTAATTACACATAGTACATTTTAAGTATAATCTATACAATTATTTCATAAATATATATGTATGAAATAATTGTATAGATTATACTTGTATATAATTGTATATAATTATATATAATTGTATATATATATGTATGAAATAATTGTATAGATTATACTGAAAGAATAAAGAAAAAGAATAAATACCAAGCTTTCCAAATAAATCAATCTTTAAATTTTAGTCTCTGAACGAATGCATTTGTTCGTTTGCTTATCAAAAGTAATGGCGATGGATGATGCCATGGTGAAGATTTGTATTTCTAGTTATTCCCACTATAATCATCTCACAAGACATGATGACACTCATTAATCTGATAATTGAGCAATAGCTTCACCATGAATATTTCTTAAAGGCTCCCTCTGTGGCCCCTCAGTGTGCAGGAGGCTGTGGGTTAGCAAGCAATCAATAAGATCCCAGCCCCTGCACCCAAATAACTCCCAGCAGAGTTGAGAATGATTTCCTTTTCCTTTTGTATCTTAAGCTTCATAGATAAAAGAGTGATCATGGAATATGGGTATCCTTGAGTTACTAGTAAGCTATTTCTTTCCTGGGCTTTTGATTTTGGGTATTTGGTGCCTGATTAATGCTGATGAGATAAAAACATTCTTACGATAATTTATGAAATGTGTGTATAGTTGGGAGAGACAAAAATGTGCCATTCTTACTAACTTTCCTGAGTGCAATGAGAGGTATCTGTGCCTAAACCTGTCCTTCAGACCCACATTTGCAAATTTGTGCCCAATCACTGGATTACTGATTATCAGGAAGTCATAAAAGTCATCATTTGTGGAAGGAGGGAGGTGGGTATGTGCCCCACAATGAAGGCCCAATCTAAACATGACAAAGACTGTGAGCATGACATCTTAAACCACCAGGTGCTTTTCTGGGGTGTAGCTTCTTGAGATAGACTGTGTACCTATGGAGCACAGCTCCCAAAAGAGAGACTAAGAAACATTTATACATATATTTTTAAATTAGCTTTAAATTAGCAGTAAATTAGCTTAACAAATGCATTCATTCAGAGACTAAAATTTAAAAATTGATTTATTTGGAAAACTTGGTATTTATTATCTTTTTCTTTATTCTTTCAGTGGATATACATATATACATACGTATGTGTGTGTGTGTGTGTGTGTATAAAAGAAGTTAAAAAAAAAACAAAACAAAACAACTTTGAGGTTATTTACTTAGTCAAAAGTTCCAGGAAGCAGAATAATTTTAAAATAACAAGTCTTTGCATAATACTTTAGATTTTATAGGCCACTTTCACAGACATTATCTCATTGGAGTCTCCCAACCGACAAGTGAAGTAGATGACTAGGTGTCATTTTCTCCATTTATACCTGAGGAAACTAAGTCTCAGGAAGGTTTAAGAAATAAATTCACAACCAAACAATCACATAACCATCAATGGTAGCAGGCTCAACTGGACCTAGCTCTTCTATAGCTAGACTTGAGTCTATCCATTCAAAGAAATAGCATAAACTAAGCAATATATACTTATTAAACTGGACAAAATAAAAAAATTGTATGCGTTAGAAATACCAATAAATTTTATTTATTTTATTTACATTTTATTATTTATTACTTTACCAGACAATTTTGAATTATATATTACCCTAAAATAAAATATATTTTATTAAAAAAATACCTATGGCATACCTGTGCTGTGCTCCATGAAAATAGTCTTCTTCGTTCTTGCAGTATATCTATAAACCCAGAATTTTTATAGTGTGTGGGATTTCCCATGTGTTTTATCTATGCTACCTATTTAAACAAGAACTAAAAACTCTAGTCAAGTTAGGTGTACTCATCTCTATTTTACGGAGAAGACAATTGATGATGACTCTGTGTTAATCATTCAGATAGTGATCTTCACTCAGTCAAACCTAATTCCTGGCATTATCACCACAATGTAGATTGTCCAAATGTTTCCAAATACATTGTGCACTTTTTTATATCATAGAGTCCTTTTCATGATCTCTAGCACATGTTTCTCAGTGTCTTTTCTAGTCCAATTAGTCTCTCATAACAGAAGCACCGTGAATGCCAGCTCCCAAAGGAAGGCATGAGCTCATGACAAGCACCCACATTTGGGCCAGGAGTCAAGAATGTCAGCTCTGCTTATTTTGAAATCTGGTTGTGTGCACTGTTTCAGCATGTGGGAGAGGATGCACTGATAAATGCTTCTGTGGGATGGGAGTGATTTTAGGGCATCCTTACAGGGGAATCCACAAGCGATGACCCTTGAATGGATCTTGTTTACAGCAACATCTCTGCAAAGCTGAGGAGTAAATTTAAAGTGCTATCTTGGAGGAATAACATTCCTCTGGAAAGGCAAGTACTCTTCAATGCCTTTGAGTAAGTAATACACTATCTTGTCACTCAAACAGTGATCATTTAAACCCTCCAAATGTAACAGACTAGAATAAATTCTGTTATTCCCATGGACCTGAGCGACCATTTACATTATGAAAATGATTGCAAGACAAATATTTTTAAAGTAAAAATCCTTCTTTCTCATTTCCTGTGACTCTGACTATACATACGTAGAGAAAGGTAGAGAGAAGGGAGACAGAGCTAGTAGTGATGATATTTTTATAAATATATAGAGAGATGTAATAAATATATATACACAGACATGTGTGTATATATATTGAATAAAATATGAATATAAACGTATGTAAATAAATATTTATAATATATATTGAATATACGTATATATAATGTCTATATACAATGAGAGTAGTAATTCACCAATTTTCTGTTTTCTTTCCTGATATTCAAGAGAAATAATCAAGACAAAATAGTAAAAAAATTAAAAGTCTTCAAATGGAAGAAATAAAACAATCTAGGCAAGGTATGTTGTATATGCTTACATGGAAAAATTTATATGGATGCTATACAAAGGCAAAAGAAGAAGAAGGAAGTTCATAAACTCTATAGTAATTATTTTGGAATTGATGAGGTTATGAATGAAGAAGTATTTTCTTGCTAATATTTTTCTGTAATCTGAAGATTTTATACACTGAATTTGCATCTTTATATTCAGAAATAACCTATGATAAACAACCATTACAAATATTCTGTACAATTTTTAGTCACAAAATAAATATATATGAAAGAGACTGTGCCTTAGATAGTTACAACCTAAATAAAGCTGTGCAATTGAAAGCAATTGTCTCTGGAATGTATACATAATAGAGAGGTGACACAAATGATGCCACAATGAATGGATCTCCAAGAATGTGTCTCAGTTCCCTAATGGACTGTCTTGTGGATCTACATTGAGAATTTTTACTAGGGAATGGGAAAGCCTCATGCTCATCCTAATCTGAAATATACCCAGAAGTGTGGTGATAGTGGTTAAATGGAATTCAGAGGGTTTTCATTTGTTGGTTGGATGAGGGTTGAATTGTGTGACTCAGGGCCAGCAGGTGAGTGTGCAGCGTGCCAGACTGCGTTCTCGCCATTGAAACAATCGGCTCAACAGAAAAAGATAAAATAACTCTCATGAGACATTTGTGACGCAGAGTGGCAGCCACAGAAATACCCTGCTCAGCTCCCATGATGTGGAAGTGCACAATTGCTGGACAGCCTCAGGTGCTGCTCCTCCCATCTACATTGCTTTCTCACTCAAACCACACTATCTCCAAGCTGCTCCCCACCAAGGACGGAGCCTGGAGGAGCTACTATCCTATGCCCATTAGAGCAACACAAGGAATGCCTCCAATAGAGTAATTTACTCTTCTGAATGTGCCACTGGCCTGGTCAAACCTTAAAACTACACTTTATTGTGAAACCCTTCCTGCTGAGTTTTCCTTGTTTTCTTAGTTTCTTCATGACTGTCAGGGGAATTTATTACACTGATTATTATTCTTCTGCTCCTTTCTTCTTTATCCTCCAAAGACCTCCCCCTAGCACATCTCACCCCAACTTGGGGTCTGCTCCTCAGAAGACACAAAGTGACACAAGTAGTCTTAAGAGTGATTCAATATTGTGTATAGAATTTGGATCAGTAGGGACTGATCATTCCTCACCCATCAAGAAAATAGAGGATTATGGAATATAGATAAATTTTCGCTTAAGGTGAGGGATCAATTGTTATAGATTTTACTGCTGTTGATCTGAGAAAACATTCACTAAAGGGGTAGACTCTCAACGATTCCAAGATTTAGGTTTGTAGGAAGATACAGGAAAATAGTGCCTACAAAGGAGTAGAGTTGCATGGTTATTGCTAAGTTATGTTGACACTTTACAAAGGGATATTGAGAAACTGAGGGCTTTTAACAAGCAGTTAAAGGCTAAGTGTAAGAGCCGAATGGCCTCTTTGGTAGCTTATAAAGAGATGAGGGCCTCTTTGCAAAAACAAACAAAGCTAAGTAGCAGACTGAGAATCTGATAGAGTCACAGAGTCAATAGACATTTGAATGCTCTGTCAAAACTGGTGAGAAGTATCTAAGACCATGAAATATGGCTAAGGATATTGAGTGGCTATCCCTTATAATTTGGTTCTACAGATTTTCTTAGTTGGGACTGCTACAACAGAATACTACAGGCTTGGTGGTTTATAGATAAAAGATACTACTGTCAGTTATAGAGACTGAAAGTCAAAGAACAGGGTACCCACATAGTCAAGGAAAGACTTTCTTTCAGATTAAAGATTTCTAGTCATGTCCTCACATGGCAGAAGGGGCTAAGGAACCTAGTGATTCCCTTTCAAAAGTCACTGGCATCATCCATGAGTACTTTATCCTCATGGCTCAATCATGTCCCGAAGGACCCACCTGCCCCAACATCAGAAGCCTAATATCACCATATTGGTGATGCAATATATGAATTTTGGCAGTATGCAAATATTCAGACCAAAGCTTTCCCTTGAAGCCTCAGAGTTGGTAGATATGGACTAGCTGTTCCTAGTAAAAGTTAGAACTTCTTCACACTAAAAGGTACTACAGATACCATTCCCAAAGAAACAAGATATTCCACTTCAGGAGTATCTTGACCTCCTCTCTAAGTACAGGGCCTTTAAGTAGGACTAAGTACCAGAAGAACCCCAATAAGCATGATAAGGATAAAGAATATATGTATATAAAGCAAAGGAATTGTTAGATTTAACCAGCATCTACTAGTAGAAGTAGGTGATATAGCACTGGGTTGAATTTTGAGAGTATCCACTTAGAATATGAGACTAAATCAGGAAGAGTTCATTGACTTGGGTGCGCTTTCTCATAAGATGGTTGATTTAACACCCTGGTAAGGACCAATGTGGATGAGTAAAGTTCACTGTTAGAGAGGCTCTTGAGTCCAAATAGAGCAGTGAATGATGTTGAGTGAATGATGATGAGGTTCTCTGGAAGATGATGGAGAAGGAATAAAGAAACTATAGGGAGTAGACATGTTAATATATATATATTATATATATATATATATGTTAATATATATATATATACACACACACACATATATATACACACACATATATATACACACACATATATATATATGATATATCACATATACATATATGATATATTTATATCATGAGAAGCCAGAAAATCTACCAAGAATGCACTGGATGGGCAAGTCAAGAGGAAAATGATTCCCCAAGGCCATCAGAAATGCACTGGGGAAAAGCGTATTAGCATCACTATGAACTTTGGTCTTTGATCTTCTCTGCAAACCAGTTTTAGCAATATGAAAAACAATCACAGATCTAGTGTTGTTAATATCTATGGTGATGTCTGCCATTTACTCCCAAGTAATAGAGACCAAATTGTGGAACTTACCTTCCAGGTGCCTCAAGGCCATAATTATCTTAATGACCAGGAAGGGTGGGATGGGGTGAGGAAGTGTTAACTCAGAGAGCCAGAAGGTAAGAGTGAGGTTGAAGGTGGTTACCCAAAACAAAGTCACATTTCTCATGTGGTTTTTGACCTTTCTAGAATCCACTGACTAGAGATGTAGCCAGATTCCCAGAATTGTAACACAAGGAAAAGTGTATGCTATGCCAATTTCTTTATGCTTCTAAATAGAAACCTACAGTCTGGGCCAGCTTAAGTGATATATGATGAGTCAGCATGTAACAAAATGTTCCTCACTTGCTTTGATGTTGCATTGTCACCTACTTGAAATTCTTAATATTTTTAAACAACTACTCCATGTTTTGATTTGTGCTGGATCCCACAAATTGCATAGCCAGTCTTGCCTTCAGCTTATGACTTGGGTAACTGTACAATAGGTATAGTGAATGTGACTTAACATAGATAACCAGGAAGAGGGTGTGAGAGCTCACATGATAACTGAAATTCAGTTAAAATACATCTCATAGTAAATTCAAAGTGTTTGGAGACTCACTTGGTTGTAATTTTTCCAGTAGGTAAGAATTTAATGAGCATTAATACACTTGAAAGATAAGGTGACACCCACATTGGATTCTTGACCTATGGAGTAAGAACTGTCAGAGTGGGAAAGGCAAATGGAAACTTCTTTTATTCACCAGGCCATGGGAGCAAATAAAAAGTGATCTCATATATCAGGAAGCACGGTGATTATTGCCATAATTAAATAACTAAAGAATATGGATCTCTGTTGAAGAGATCCCTGTAACATCTCTTTAATTTCTCAACATGTTCCCTACAGAATTCAGATGGTTTTTGGAGATTGACTAACTTGAGAAAGCTCAGTCAAGTAATAATGCTGACAGTCACTGCTGTGCCAGAGGTGATATCTTCGCTAGAGCAGATTAGCACGATCTCAGGGATAGGATATCCAGTTATTGATTTGGTAAGTACATTCTTGACTATTCTGATGATAGAGAATGATAGTCCACATTCACATGGCATATGCAACAATATTCATTTATAGCTTTGCCTCAGGGCTACATTAACGCTTTGGCTTTTTGTCTTATTGTAGAATGAAGATACCTGGGCTATCTGGTCAAACCACAGTATACCACTGATGCATTACCTCAGTAACATCATGCTAATCAGAGAGGACAAACAAGAGATGGCCTTGTGGAAGGCCTTGATAAGACACCTGTGCTCCAGAGGGTAGGGGAGAAACCACAGTGATTCATATTCTTAACACAACAGCAGTGAAATCTCTAAGGATCCAGAGGTCAGGAGTTTGCTAGAATATGCTACACAAGTACATATAGAATAGGAGAGAGTCATAGGCATGTGGGCATGGACACAAATAGTAAAGATTTTTGTACCATATGTTTACTTTGAGCCCAACACCGGAATGGGGATCAAACAAACAGACACAATTAGGTAAATGTGACAAGTGCCATTAAAAATTCCAGAAAAGAGGTGGAAATCATGGAAGGGAGCATGGTAGTGATGGTGATAAATCAACATTAGGTTAAATAGTTAAGAAAGGTCTTTCTAAAGAAGCGATGAAATCTGGAGGACAAAAAGGAGTGAGTCATGTGAAGCAAGGAAAGAGCATAACAAGTGGAAGAAATGGCACATATACAGTTTGAGGTAGGGAAGAGCTTGGCATATTCAGGAGATTGAAAAAGATAGTGTGTCTGGACTGGAGTGACTGAGGGGAGATGGCACAAGAGAAGAATGACTTATTCAGGAGCCAGGTCAAACCAGGCCAGGAAAGGAGTCTGGTTTTGTCGTTAGAGTAAAGGAACATTTTTGAAAGGTTATAAAAAGAGATGTGATATGATCAAATTAGTTAAAATTAAAAAAAAGATTACTCTGTCCTGTCTGTGGGGAATGGCCTGTAGGTGGAACAAGAGTGGACCAAGAAAGTTTCTTGGGAAGGTGCTGCAATCATGTGGATGAAAAACACTCCAGATCTAGACAGGACCTCACCCTACCTTATGAATGGGTTATATTGTCTAGGCTTGAGTGGGAAGCAGCTATGTAGGTGGATGACACAGTCATTCTCTTACAGCTGACATGTCAGTGTCTGATATTCTGACCAATTTGGTGCTCAAAATACACATAGTGTGGCATACATAGTTTAGCAGAATCAGTACATGCTTAATATTAAGAGCTTACCCTCTGTGCCATACCCTTTCCCATATGACCCCCAATAGCTTGTTTTTTTTGAAAGTCAACTTCTATAATCAATTTCAGATTGAATGTTTTCTCCATGAACCTCTGTCCCTTGTACCACATTGAAGTAAAACAAGAAAACCAAAGTAATGAAAGAAATTAAATCTGTGTGTATACAAGTATTTATACACATACAATTTCTTGCACGGGTCTGAATGCAATCAAAAAGAAAAGGGACAAGTTCCTGTTTTAGCCTTGCCAGAGAAGTCACCTGGGTATGTTAACCACACAGGACAGCACTTCTCTAATGAAGATAGAATCCTCCAGAACATTTTATTAATCTCGGCTTTAGTCCATAAGATTACTCTTCTTAAAAATCCAGGGCCTCCCTGATGGCGCAGCGGTTGGGCGCTGCGTTGTGGAGCTGTCAGCAGCTGGCAGAGGAGACGTGAGTTCAATGCCCAGCCGGGGAGATTCCCACATGGTGCTGCACACCTCTCCTGCCTCACCCGCTGCTCCCCTCAGCAGTGTGTTTTCGTCAATCTGCCTGTTCTGCTCCCCACTCTGTCTCTGGTGAACCCTCTCGCTGCCCCACACCTCTGGTCTGTACCCCAGCTTGTATGCATAAATAAATAAATCTTAAAAAAAAAATCCAGCAATAGGACCTGCCTGGTGGCACAGTGGTTAAGTGCTGTGCTGTGTAGCTGTTGGCAGCAGCAACGCGAGTTCAATGCCTGGTCGGGGAGATTCCCACATGGAGCGGCAGACCTCTCCTGCCTCGCCTAGCAGTATATTTCCACCAATCTGCCTGTTCTGCTCCCCACTCTGTCTCTGGTGAACCTTCTTGCCACCCCATGCCTCTGGCCTGTAACCCAGCTTGTGTACATAAATAAATCTTTATTAAAAAAAATCCAGCAATGGGTGAAAATAACATATATCCACTTCAGTGAAAGCATTATAATTTGATTCTTATTTACTCGCTATTAACAATATCAACACATTGAATATTACTGTTTTCTAAGAGAATAAAAGGAAAGCTATTCTTTTGGAAAAACCAGACTCACAATTTCTTCTACGCTACATGAAACTCACGTCATTCATGTATAGAAAGAAGCCTGAAAGGAATTTTAAAGAGATAATTAAGGTTTATACTTAAATGAGTTCTCACTTATAATTTGTATTTTTCATGAGAAACCTGCACTTAATCATTACAATCATAAAGTATAAGAATACAATGATATAATCAGACTAGTGGAATCACAACTAGATACTAAGGGAAAGCAAAGGGAGAAAATTTTCATATAAACTACAGCATTATATCCTATGAGTTGTGAGAGTGAATGAGTTGTACCCATTCATTAAACCCATACTTGATATTCTGAATTTTGTTGGGTGGGGGGAGATATTGTATGCTACTGAGAGGCAAGGAGTTGGTGAAGTTTTAGAAGTGCGTTCTTAATTTTGAAGTGGATTTCTTTGGAATGGTACTAAAATATTCTTAATTATAATCTGACAGAATAATTGGGGTAAAGTGTTTGGGTAACAAATTATGACATTGTTAATTGGAACTCCAGCTTCAAGTTGAAAAATAACAGAGGATAAAATACCTTCTGGGACAATTTATGCAAATAGCTGATAATGCATTTTAACCACATTTTGCTTTAAATTTGTTGAAAATGAGGTGCAAAATGAACCAAGTCAAGTGAAATAAGCAACCCAAGAAAGTAAAATATGTGATTTTTTTTTTACACCTGTACTCTGGGATTTTGATCTGTCATGGTCTAGTGCCTTCATCATTGTCTTGTCTCCTTGTGTGTCTGACTGTGAAAGACATTGAGGCCTCAATAACCCTGATTTATCACCTGTACAAGAATTCAGGCCCATGAGCTAAAGAATGAATTGTAAGTAAACTCATTTCTAGAACTTCAATGACAGGTGGGTTGGGAGGATGAGAATTAATGAACTGAAGTTCTTACAGGGGACTCCAGCACTGCACTAAAGCCTTGCAAACCATCTTCATTCAGTTTGTTATACTCATTGAATGTCTCTCCCCAAGACTTCTCAGGGGTGTTCAAGAATATCCACCATTTTGCAAAGAACATGCAATGGAACAAGTACAATCTGTTTAACAAATGGTGCTGGGAAAGCTGGATGACTGCAAGCAGGAAAATGGAACTAGACTACTACCTTATGCCATGCATGAAAACCAATTCAAAATGGATAAGAGACTTGGACACAAGACCTGAAACCGTAAAATATACAGAAGAAAACATAGGCAAAACATTACCTGACATACATCTCAGTAACAATTTTAAAGACACATGCCTCAAAGCAAAGATAATGGAGGAAAAGATAAACAGCTGGGATTACATCAAACTAAAAAGCTTCTGTACAGCAAAAGAGACATTTACCAAAACAACTAGACAGCCCACTAACTGGGAGAAAATATTTGCACTCCATACAACAGACAAGGGTCTGATCATAAAAATCTACAAAGAACTCACACGACTCAACAAAAACAAAGCAAAAAATCCAGTCAAAAATTGGGCAGAAGAACTTAAAAGACACTTCTCCAAAGAAGAAATGAAAATGGTAAACAGGCACATGAAAAAATGTTCACCACCCCTTGTAATCAGGGAAATGCAAATAAAAACCACAATGAGATACCACCTTACACCAAGAATGACATTAATTAAAATAATAGAAAACAACAAATGTTGGCGAGGATGTGGAGAAAAAGGAAAGCTCCTACACTGTTGGTGGAAATGCAAACTGGTTCAACCTCTATGGAAAACTGCATGGTGGTTTCTCAAACAACTAAAAATGGAGCTTCCATATGATCCAACAATTCCACTCCTAGGAATATACCCAAAGGACACAAAAACATTAATCCAAAAGGTCACATGCACACTTATGTTTATTGAAGAACTACTTACAATAGCTAAAACATGGAAACAACCCAAATGCCCCAAAATTGATGACTGTATAAAGAAGATGTGGTACATGTCTACAGTGGAGTGCTATTGAGCAATCAAAAATGATAAACTAATGTAATTCTCAGCAACATGGATGAAGCTAGAAGGGATCATGCTCAGCAAAATAAGCCAGAAGGAAAAAGAAAAATGTCAAATGCTATCACTTATAGGAGGAATATAAGAGAGTCAAAAGAGAACTCAGAAGGAGAATATAGCTCACAAAACAAAACATGAACAAAAGCAAAAACTAGCAGGCAACCACAAATAAGAGACATTCTACAGTGTCGAGGTGAGGGAAGAGGAGGAAGAGAAACCAAATAGAGGAGAAAAGAGCACAAAGGACTATGGTGATGGTTCACAGATGAGCTAGTGGTGGGAAACCTCCGGGTGATACACAATAATGTAAAGGATATAAATTAAAATTTAAAAAAAGTTAAAAAAAAGAATAACCACCATTTAACCCTAACACACACACACACACACACACACACACACACACACACACACACACACTACTTCAATGCTTTAATCGAAAACTGAAATATGACTAGCTATATTTTATTTTATTTAAAAAGACAGGTTGTAGTAGTTAATGAACTCATGACCTAAATTTATTGTGATGAGAAGTCTTTTTATCATAAATATTTTGAAACACTTTTCCTTTTCAATAAGGGATAACTCTTCCCAGTTCACTCTGTTCCTTCAACAAAATGAAGTTTTTTTTTTTTAAGATTTATTTTTTATTTATACATACAAGCTGGGGTGCAGGCCAGAGGTGTGGGGTGGTGAGAGGGTTCACCAGAGACAGAGTGGGGAGCAGAACAGGCAGATCAGAGGTACACTGCTGAGGGGAGCAGCGGGCGAGGCAGGAGAGGTCTGCCGCACCATGTGGGATTCTCCCCGGCCGGGCGTCGAACTTGCGTCGCCGCTGCCGACAGCTCCACAGCACAGCGCTTAACCGCTGCGCTACCGGGGAGGCCCAACAAAATGAAGTTTTGAATCATGTTTGCTAGTCTTTCATTAAATTGTACCACACGATAATAAAATATTAGAATTGAGTTTTGAGAGATTTGATGTAGTATTCAAAAACATTGTATGCTTACCTTAAAACCTATCTTAGTAATTAAAGTGAAAAAAATTATAAAATTATGAATTATAAAGTAAAATTATAATGTAAAAATTATACTCCTGCTAACTATTACTTTATACTTGGGCATCTCCTTCTAGACTTTGCTTAAAAGCATAAAAATTTATGTATGTTCAATACATTTGAGTATATACTTATGCGTATAGTTCATAATGTCACATATTATTATATATTCTGCGCATTCATTTAACCTTATATTAGGAAAGAATTTTACATACACAGGACATTCATAATTATCATTTAAACTTTGTGTCTATTAACTCAAAATTCTCCCATTTTTCTTAGTGATTTTACTCTTACAAAATTAAAGTTTTTAAAAATGTTTACAATTGGGAAGATCTATCTGAAAAAGCATATAAGACTAATAAATACCTCCTCAGAAATATTTTTTCTTTCCACTTTTAGAATAAAATTTTATTTTGAAATAGTTTTGATTTACAGTAAAGTGACAAATACAATAAGGAAGTCCCTATATAGTCTTCACCCAGCTTCCTCAAATGTTAAATCCCCTCATAACCATGCTATGGTTCATAAGATATTAAAAAGTGCCCTTAAGCCACAGACTACACACAGAATAACCAGCTTTTCCATCAATGCTCTTCTTGATATGTTTTGTTGATGTTTTTCATCACTTCTGGAAAATTATCAGCCAGTGTGTTTTAAAATATTGGCTGTACTCTCTTTTCTCTTTCTTCTAACACCCTTTTCACATTTTTCATCACTGCCCTTCAATGTTGCATTTGGGACAATCTTGTCAAATGTGTCATAATTTTTTAATGATCTCATCTGCTATGTCAATCTGCTGCAAAATTGTTTTATTTCTAAAAAAATTATTTGGTACTTCTTAAAAATATTCAGCTTTTCTTCGCATTATTTTCTTCCTATCTTTATTTTTAATGCCTGGCTTCCATTTCTTTAAATATAATAATATATTAGTTATCTATTACAGCAAATTACAGGTTTTCCCCACTATCTAAAAGTGAACAATTTTTTATGAAAGCTTTTGTAAAGTGAAATGGTGTAGAAAAGAAACAATTGCCATTAATTTTTATGGGAAAAATTTTGATCATTCCCTGATCTAAAAAGTAACCAACCTAATCATACCAATTAAAAGACGACACCTAAAATAATACTAACATATAATAAAAACAGGTATGATACAATAGATAGATAACCTGCATGAAGCAGTTCCCTGAGAAGCAGCGTGGCTGTGTTGCTTGCTGCTTTTAGAATGACTCCCTGCAAATGCTGAACATTATTTTTGCTACATTATTTTATTTAGCAAAAACAAGTGTAGTGGAATAAAATGATTTTTCTAAACATGGGTGATAACTGGAATGGGAACAGCTACAAACAACACACATTTATTAATTTTCCATTTTTATAGATCAAAAGTCCTGCAAAACATAGCTGTGGGCCCCCTGCTCCAGGTTGCAACCAGGGCTCTCTATATAAAGGTCTGCAGAGAAGTTGTTTGCTGCATCCAGTCGCTGGCAGGTGTCTGGCTAAGGACCTCCGTTTCTCACTGGCAGTTAGCTGGAGGTTAATCTCAGTTCCCTGTCACATGGACACATTACAGATGCCTCATCAAAGTATGCAAGTCGAGGAGGTGTGAGAGGGAGAGTGCTGGCACGACAGAAGTCATGGTCTCAACAATCACGGAACTGACATTCCGTCACTTTTGATGTATTCTATTCATCAGAGTAAGTCACCACATCCAGCCTTCCTGCTCCAGAGAGGATTATACAAGTGTGTAAATACTAAGAGTTTCAAACCATCTAGGGCCATTTTAGAAAACTGTCTGTCAGAAATAGACAGCTATTTTATAGGCTCTAATTAATAATTCCAGTATCTGAAGTTCCTTTAGGTACAATTCTGCTCTACTATTTATACTAATTTTTATTTGTGGTACCTTGTTCCCATGTGTGTTTGTTATTTTTGACTGTGAGCTATTCATTTTTTATCAGTCTTATTTAGGGTATTTTTATTTTTTGAGCCTGGAATACAGAGGAGTTTCTTGAGAGAAGATTTGTGTTTGCTTCTATTAGGTATCTATGGGAATTATCAGTGAATATGCAATTAAGTTTTCATCTTGAGGTGCTTAAATCAGTAAGGTGGTATGAATTTAGGCTGGAAACATGCATAAAAGTTAGTATAAGACTCCAAATTATAATTAGAGATGTTTTCTTCCTCTATTCTGTGTTTAGACTTAGGACATTTGATTCCCTTCACTGTCTCCTGGATGAGAGGAGATATGTTTATTTTTACTTCAATATTGCGTATTGTTTATAGTCTTTGACACCCCAATTAAATGACAGGGCAATATTTTTGTTAACTGCTTGTATTCAGTAGATATTTTATCTCCTGTTCTTAAATCCCTTTAAACTATAAACACCAAAGCTCAAGTTCACCCTGGCCAATAAAAACCCTGAAAGTGAATTTTGTCTTTGGTGCTAGATCACTCCTGGATTCCTACCTTAACTTACTGCTTTTTCTAGGATTTTTTTTTTTTACTTTTTCTCTAGCCCTTTGATAATAATAAGATTAAACATTTTTTCCTAAGATACTAAGATACTTAGTTGTTTTGATTGAGATTTATCTTATTTTCTACCCCATCATATTATCATAAATAGGAAACTTGAGCATCTTTATTTTATTTAATACATATTTATTGATCAGATTTCAGGCATGAGGATCTATACTGGACTCTAGAGGATGCTGTTCTATCTTCAAGGAGTTCAACATTTAGCAGGGAAACAACTATGTAATTTGTACCATTAGGCAGTGTAAACTCAGTGGTTGCGAAAAACATATTGTTACAGCAACATGGAAGGAGGCACAGCTAAGTCAACCTTAACAAGATTCCATGGCTTTCCTATATTGGGGGCTAACCCAGATATTTTTTGTATTTTCTCCACATAGCAGGTGCAGCTTTCTGACAAAAACATACTTCTGATAAAATGTCTCTAATGTGAAATTTCTCATCAAAATTTAAGCAAAATAGTATGTTGACTTGGAATGAATAGTGATCTAGCATTTAGAATCTGGGCTTCCTTTTTGGCTTTAATATCAGTAGACTTGGCAAGCATCCTTGTTTTCATTTTATTTGTAGAGAATTGAGTTCCCAAGCGGTCATATGCTTTCCTTCTTCCACTCTTTATGTGGTCTCATTGAGAAGAAGTAACAGCACTGGAGTAGCATCAAGCAACACGAAAACTCTGCATTCTTGAGTGGGAGTCATAGGTTTGAAAGACTACATCATTCGAGCCAGGTCACTGGTGGGATTCAGTGAAGGAGGAAGGAGGCATGTGTTCAGTGAATGTCCTCCTGTTTATTTTTTGGGTGACCAAAACAATGACATCCTTTTTGCTTCTCAGGTAAATAAAACATGTAAACTGAAATTATGACCTGAGTGTATCCCAGAATTTGTAGAGCATCAAGTAAGACAGTATGAGAGCTTCACCAACTGTAAAGATGATGTTCTTAATGTTTCTTATTATATGCCCAGGAAGCAATACAATAAAATATAGTCGAATGAGTGGCTCACTTCCAAAATTCAATCTCAAGTATCCACAAGTGATATAAACCTTGTTAACTCATGGGTAACTTTTGGATCCTTGACAGTCCAAGAGACCCTTTTCCACCAGGCTTTGAGCCAAATTCTTGTTTGACTCTTTCTAAAAGTTATCTTCAGTTAAATACTGAAGAGAGGAAATTTGCAGAGGCCTAAGCTTCTCCATCCAAATTTATGTGGAAATGGCATAGCCCTCATTGACTTTCAATTTTTACCAAGAAGAATCTGGATTTGCCTAGATGTTAAGGATTTAGGTAGAAGGGTGGTGATGAAGAGTAAAAATTATTCAAAAAGCCTATCAGGTTGATGCTAGACAAACAGTAGATAAAATTTAATAAGTACCCGCCTGACAAATATATTTCTAAACCTTCTACCTCCTTTGCAATATAGGCTTTCTTTCTTTCTTTAGTTCCTTCATTCCTTCCTTTCTTTCTTTCCGTAGATGAGAAAGACAAAACCCAGAGAATTGAAAGAATTTGTCTAAGGCCACACCACAAAATAAGATGGAAGACCTTAGACTCAGACTCAGAACATTTTGATTCCAAAGACCAAGTTCTTTGCAACATGCTTATACATGATTAAAAATAATTCTTTTCTTTCTTCAAATTCTGTGTTAAGGAAAGTGTTCTAGTAACCCACTCATTTAGTAACTGACCATTCAATTTAAAATAAATAATCAGTACAGAACTGGCTGGAAACTTCGGTGTTGAGTCTGATCAACCTTAGAAAGAAAGAGGGATTATTTTGTTTGTTTGTTATGACTGGTTTCTTTTTGCTTAGTTTTTCTTATGGGAGAATAAAAAAGAAAAAATATTTTTCAAATGAGGGCATAAGTCCTGAGTCATTGAGTGAGTTACACACTTGATGTAGTAACAAAACAGTTTAATATTTAAAGGGAGAAATATACAGATGAATGC
>PVIJ01001728.1:59480-186692 GCA_004024925.1 Scalopus aquaticus
AAAAAAAAAAAAAAAAAAAAAAAAAAAAAAAAAAAAAAAAAAAAAAAAAAAAAAAAAAAAAAAAAAAAAAAAAAAAAAAAAAAAAAAAAAAAAAAAAAGCAGAAATAAATTTGGAGTACTAATCCTACTAATCTCTCACATCCTCTGGAAATCAAAACAAAGTAAACTCAAAGAAAGAAAGCTTTCTTTTCTTCCCATGCTTCTTCACAGAAAAATTACTATTACCATATAGTATATCACCAGGTAAAAATAGGCGCTATGGTAAACTCAGGGAGTAAAAAGACAAGAGAACCTGAAAGGCCCACATTGATAATGTAGCCCAACTCTTTCATCTTACAGGTGAGAAAAGAGAGGTCTGGAGAGGGGTAGTGACTGACCCAGGAACACACAGGGAACTAGAAGCCAAGTCAGAACTAACACCAGCTATATCTGTTTCTGGTCCAATACTGGTTCCACTGTTGTATTATTTCTTACACAGAAGGGAAGAGAAATACATAGTCAGCACATTAGAAGTCAGCACATGAGCCTGTCCTGCATAACTTCTTATATTCTCATCAACTGAGTTCTGGGTAAAGAGACTCTGTTTTTGCTCTAGAAACTTATTTTACTGGTGCAGCTTAAAGTTTATAAATGAATTTTTAACCCAGCAGGATCATTATTGCAGCAAACCAGTTCTGTTAACGAAAATCACGTGCCTCTATTTTAACAATTAAGAGTTTGTTATTAAATAACACACTCGATGAGCTATATAATTGAACGCAGGGCAATCCAGAATTTGTGAACGGAACTTAGGGTACAAAAAGAGTGTGTGAAATCAGTGCCATGATGCAACAGCCATTCCCTGCAGCCCAAAGAAGCTTAAAAGCACAGTCAAAGAGAATTAATATTTTCTGGCGCGGATGCATCACTGGCTGCACAAGGTGATTTTACTGTGCATTATACTTTAATTATAACTGCTCTGTAGCCATCTGCTCTACTTCATTCCCTAATTATAGATGCAAAAAGCATTTCACAACTCCCACCCATAAAAAGATCTGAGGGATTTCATGGCAGGCTTGTTCAGAGCTCCTCCTTTCTTTGCCTATGGACTCTCCCTCCAACGGTACACTTGGATAGACCCAAAAAAAAGTTAAATGCTCTGGCCATCTTAAAAAAGTTTGTGGGGTCCGAGTCTTTTCTACCTAGTGATAATCCTCTTTTATTGTTATTAGACACACCTTGGCCACCTCTTCATATGCCATCGTTGTGTGTGTCCTACTCACATGTATTTTTATTTTTCTGTACTCCCTCCTCCCCTCAAAAGATTAAGTTATTCATTTCTTTTTATTTTATTTTACTTCCACTACATCTCACAAATTCCTTCTGAAAACTCCATAGGAAAGTCATATTGTCCTCATATTTCAGTGGAGAGGTTTAGGATTTAATGATTTTCTTTAAGATGACAAAATTGGGTCCTCCCTGGTGGTGCAGGGATTAAAGTCTCGGCACTAAGAAGCTATAGCCAGCCACTGCGGCCTGAGTTCCATCCCCGCCAGGAAGCTGACGCACATGGCACAGCAGACCTCTCCTGTCTTGCCTGCTGCTCCCCTCAGCAGTGCACTTCAGTGGATCTCCCTGTTCTGCTCCCCAATCTGTATCTGGTGAATCCTCTCACCCCCCTGTACCACTGGCCTACACCCCAGTTCTTGTACGCATAAATAAATAAAAATCTTTAAGATGAAAAAGTTGGTCAGTGGCAGAATAGCACTCTTGAAACCACCTCTATAAATATCAGTTCCTGCTCTTTCACAGTCACTACTGTCAAGCATCATGTGAAAATAGTGTTTAAATCCCCATTGTGGTAGTGGAGGTGCACTGCAGCCAGTTCACACTGCCTCACAGGAGCATTGTAGGTAAATCTTTTTAACCCCGTGTTCAGTGACTTTGAGTTCCTAGTTTGGTCATGATGGGAATATGAAATTGACATACACTACACATCAAAGCTCCCCCTGATTCCCTGAGAGCCAGGTATAAATAAATTCTCAGAATGTCACTGGTCATGTGGAATAATAGATCTATAGATTCATTGCAAAACCAATGTCCTCTTCAGCATACATATGAACACCACTTATCAATGAAAAAAAGCTAAGTTCATCAACTAAATTTCAGGTTAAATTCTGATAGAATGAAGGCACTTACTCAAGATGCTAAATTCAGAATTACTGAATAAACTTCTTGACTTTGAAAGTTTCCATGATTTTAAAAGCAACAGGTAAATTTGGAGCTTAAGTGACCAGGAAGGCTCACAACAATATACAATAGTTCCAAAGCCAGAGGCCCCAGAAAAACAACCCATCTGGTTATCCAAGTTCACTCCACCCAGACATGTGAAGCATGTGATGGAATACTTTCTGGAAGCTAACTTTGAGTAATTCAGAAGAGTAAATGAGTGCATATGACTTTTTCAAGGCTGCTAAAAGTGAAACAAATTAGAAATTCCCATTTCCCTCTTGCTTTCTTGGACTTTCACAAAATTTCAAATTCTAGCTATTCATAAGATTGCAGTTCAAATCCAAGAGCAAAGTTGTTAAAAAGAACACATCAAAATTGAACTGAAGAGGGGCTTAAAACATCAACTATGGAACCAAAAATAAACACTGACTTTCTAGGAGAAAATGAAGCGTAAGCTTTTTACCAAACTTCTAGTGCAAATCTCAAATCACAAAGTAATAGAAGCACAACACTGAAATTCATCACATGGTATACTGATTAGAGATTCAATTAGTTTCTCTATATAGCAAAGACAGCTGCATCAGATGGAATGTATGCTTCTTAATGGACATTTGAATTAATATATGTGCTGATCTCAAAAAAATTATTTGTGGTGACCTCAAAAGTACTTAGCCAAAGCCGATAGGAAGTACTAATATGCAATTGCCAGATTCTGCAGATGTGTTTTTGCAACTCTTATTGGATCTACCTTTGGAAAGTCCCTAGAATGCAAGTTTATTCAACTAATAGAATACTGTCATGACAATCAAGAGTTCTACTAATCCTGGATCAGACATCAATTAAAATAAAGGTTGTATAGAATATCCAAAACAGTAAAGATGAGGATAGTTTTAGAGTGATAACACTATTAACAGTATTGTATCGACAGTACAGTACAATAACAAAGAATGGACTTGGGAACCAGATAATCTGCTTTGCTTCCCACACCCACCATAATTCAGATTAGGTGTTCTACTTCAGAAAGAAACATCAATTCATTATTTTCTCAGAGTATTACAGTTTCAAAATTAAGATGATAGTTGAGAAAAACAGAGAGACCTCTGATAAATCTGCTGTGGTTTTAAGTTCAATGCTGCAAATAATGGGAATTGGTGGATCTAGAAAGTTCATAGAGTAGAAATCCAAGATTACTGATAATCTTTTTAATACCAGATGGATACAGGTATGGGGTTGAAGCAGTGAAGTAGTTGATAGCAGCAGAATGTTGGTCAAAGTTAAACTTGTAGACAAATTCTAAGTACAAAGACTACAAAAACAGAAACAGAAAATGAAGATAGTTACACATACAAAGATTGAAGTAAAGGTAGGGAGACAAGGACTGAGATAGGGAGGGAAATACAATGGTGAAGCAAGTTCCAAACCTAAAGACCAAGCAACTGAAAGAACAGAGAACTCAAAGAGCAGAGAAGGAAGGGATTAAGAGGTATTTTTAGGATTTTAGGATTTTTAACCCAGATTCTGGTCACTTTGGAACCACAAATGCCAACCTCTGACCCTTGTACCTAATAAGACTGCTGCTTTCTGCTTAGGCTCTTCACTATCCACTCCCCGTTGCCTGGTAGTGAAATTTGGCAAATTCTTCCAGGAAAAATTCCAAGGGAATTTGAAGCTTAATTCCTCTGTTTTTATTCTTTCAGTGTTCATAGCTCTCAGATCATGTCTGCATTATTTCCTCTACAATGACTCCAAATACATGTTTTATATTTAAATATAAAATATACATATTTCTAATAGCTGTAGTTTACTTCCCTATAATGCAAACTGTTCTATCATGGCAGAGATTCAAAGTTTAAAAGAACTTAAAATAACTAACAAATATTAATTTAATTTACTTTCGATTTTAATTGATTCTGATTTTGAGACAGCTTAGAGGAAAAACAGAGCATTTGTGAAGTTTGTTTAAAGAATAGAAATAACAAATTCAGTATCAAGAAGAAATGAAGTGAGCAAACATAAAAAACAGAAGGGTTGATATGACTCTGTAATGAGCATCCTGTTTGAATGAGTTTCCAGGCAGCCTATGCCCAAAAAGTTACATTATTCATTACAGACATCTCATTATTGAAAAGGAGAGAGTATACATAGTGCTTATATAAGATATACAACTTCTCATAATACACAACCTTTAAATAAAATATTTTATCTGAGTCTTTCAGTAAAGGCTTTATCTAAAATATTGAAGAAGCTCTTACAATCTACATTAAAGACCAAGGTTACCTCATCATAAAATAACAGAATAAATAAATATTTGTTTGCACTAACACCAAATGAGAATGCTCTAACATTTAAGAAAACCTAAAAGATAATATAAACATTTTTCTTTCTTATATTTTCCTCCTTATGCCTTTAAAATATCATAAGATATAAATAATGTTGGAAATTCATATACATATCACTATGCATTAAACTTTTAACAAAACTATATAGAAACATTGAGGTATTGGGGTAATTTCATTATATATTTTTCAAAATAAGTGCATAAGCAGGCAGACATCAACAATTGGCTGAGAGATTATATAGAACTGGTCTAAACATATTACATGCCATTATAATACTGTTTTACCTACTAGTGGACATAGCTGAGTTTCTAAATAAGTACTTTTGGATTTGTTGAATGAATGGGTAGATGAGTGAAAAAAGGAAGGGAGGGAAGGAGGGAGGGAGCAAGGGAGGGAAGGAGGGAGGAAGTGGGGAAGGAGGGAAGGAAGGAAGAGAAAGAGGATTTTAGGTCTGCATTTTAGGCTAAAATTCATCTCACAGAATTAAATGGCTCTGGCTCTGGGATTTGGAGCGCTCTGTAGGTGATAAACTAGGCATCTCAGTACTCTATTTTCCAGTCTCATCAGCATCTTTTATAAGCCATCTGTAACATTACAGTGATACCTCAATTAACAAAGCCTTTGGAACAAAGCTCCTTTGTAACCCAGTTGGCAACATTGACAGTAGCTCATAAACATGCAAAGCATGTTACTATGTGTCATTCAGCTCAGTGACAATGTTCCAATTAAACTGCATGTGTGCACATGGCAAACCACTGTTGTGCACAGCTACCCTTGGCACACTTAGTAACAGAACGGATCCCAGTATTCCTGTACTATTGTTTAGCCTGTCCTCTCCCTGGTGGGATGTTTTTTTTGTTTGTTTGTTTTTTTCCCTCTTCTGGTCTTCATTCCACATATAATGGTCATGTCTTCTTTCCACTCAGTTGTCTAATATCCTTCTATTCTCTAGCCAATTATCCCAATCTCATCAAAACAAACAGTAACAACAAAAAGAGGTTCTGTGAGTAGTTCTTCATCCTTGTGTCTTGCCTGACTGACCTCACTTCTTGCATTTCTGCACCAGGTAGTAGATTCTAAAACCACACCTGCCCATAGTGCCGGGCATAGAGAACCAATGTTTTAGAAAGAGCTCCAGGAAAAGCACTTCATAATCTACTTCCTGATGTTTCTACTGTAGACCTGCATGCTCCTCATTGGCCAGTCCTTTTTGCTGAGCTCTTACTTCCACATTTACAAAATGAGAAGAATCCTTTGAGATCTTATTTTCTAGGCTTCAAAAACCATACTTGGAAACGTATGGAGAAAATTAACTCTCTTTCTCCCAACTCTGAAAGTTGGAAGAACTGCGAATGTAAATTCTGCCTGATTCTGCTTTATGTTTCTGAATCGCAAATGAAAATAGATTTCTTTGATAGTATTTCTATTAAAAAAATCTCTCTTGGAATACTTCACAATCTTTTAGGGGAAAAAAGTGAGCCTTCCAGAACTAAGTGGCATGGCACCACTGTTAGTAACTCAGAATCTGAAGAGAAGTTTCAAGATTCAGAATTGGATTCACCATATGCTTTACACCCTTGCAATCATGGACACATCTACCAACATGCCCCTCCATCAGTCTTTGCCCTGGCATTTTTGTGATGAGCAGAGCTCTCTTGCCCTTTCACATCAGACAGACAGTGAGTGAGAGACAAATGTATTGCAATAAGCATTAGAAAACAGAGAGCCAATCTGAAGTACTATGAATTGTCAAGTCTGGCTTTCTCCTGCTCTGGTCCTTCATGCAGTTTCACCAGCCCCAGACATTTGGGAAGTTGGAAGGAGAAAGTCTAGGTACATTATTTGGTATGACTGGGTTTGCACTGCTGGTATGGCAACCCTGGGCATTTTACCTGTAACTCTTCAGAGAGAATTTATCAGTGGTAGGTCTTGAGTTTAGAATTTTACTACAATAAAGATAAAAGACTTATAAGGTGGGCAAGTATATGATCATGGATGCTAAACCATGTGAAGGTATTCTTTGCACTTCCTTTTCATTTATTCTACTTTGCAGGGTTCTAGAAAATCAGATTGGTAAGGACCTCATAGGAACTTTATGAAATGTTCTTTCTGATACAGAAACTTTCACGTGCATTCAAAGTGAAATCAGTTTTGTCCAAGCATTTTCAACAGTAGGGATCTCACCTTCCAAGTCACCAGCTCATGTACTTGTAACATTGGCTCTAATAGAGTTATTTTGCTTTGTGTTAAAGTGAAATATGCATCATTACAATTTCTACCTCATAAACTTCTTAATCTTACCTCTTAGAGCCACAGTTTAATCCTCAGCCTTGATAGTCCTTAAAAAACTTAATGATAATAGCAAATTTTCTGAAATTAGGGTCTTTGAGAGGTTCTTACAAAAAAGGAACTTGAATCACAAAATTGATTTAGAGAGGAGATAATTATGGGGGTGTGAAATAATTTCTAGGTGGTCACAACATTATTATTATTATTATCATTAGTGCATATGGAGTGAAAATTAGATAGCAAGCAAGAAAGAAACCTTCAAGTCTTCATATTTTAAATGAATTGATGACTCAGTTTGATTCATCAAAACCAGCAAGAACCAAAAAGCAGTTGGCAAGAGCTCTATTCTGGTGGAGGGAAGGCTCAATTTCATGGTGTCCTTTTTTTATTCTACTTCTTCATATGTCCCTTGTTGCTAGATATCTAAAATAAAGTTTTGCTGCAATCTTACTGATAACTGGACAATGGAGAGAGATATGAGTGGTAAAGCAAGGAAGGGCATGCTCAGAGCTACACAGAGGATAGCATGGAGGATGACACAATCAGGGCACAAAAGAGCATTTACAAGTCAGGAAACAAAGGCATCTCTAACACTGGAAAATTTTAAAGGGACATCTAGGCTGTGATGCATTTGAATCATACGTTCAAATGCAAAAGCATAAAAGGAGGGATAATATATTTAGCAGAAGCAATGGTGAGAGATTTAAGGTTGTTTACCAAAATAGTATGATCAATTAAAAAGCTGCAAATGTTTACATCTATTGCAGGCTGTTTTCAAACACCCTTCAATGTAACTATAATGTTACGGTGAGACCATGTGAAAGATAAAATACACTGTGATGGCTTTCAAGAAAAAGAAGCATCCTGAAAAGTTTTGGGAGGCATTTGGTTAGGTTGCTGAGGTGACAAAAACACACCTTAAGAAAGAAGAATGAGGTTTTTAAAGAATGTTCAAGTTGTAGCATAAAAGGCTCATGGAGCAATGTGAGCTAATACAAAGGGAAGAGAGTTTCACGAATGTGATATAAATCCAATACAGGGAAACATTTTATAAACAATAGAAACCACCTAATATAACAGATAATCTGGACAGTAGAAAACTTGTGGCTGAGAATCCATCACTACAGGTACTATAGCTGATTAACATTCCAGCTTGGTATGTATGTCCTTGAAATAAAAAAAAAAAAAGGGACCTCAGACTAAGATTGTACTTTGATTTTGAATTTGCTGTATTCTTTTTTTTTTTTTTAAAGATTTATTTATTTATACATACAAGCTGGGGTACAGGCCCGAGACGTGGGGCGGTGAGAGGGTTCACCAGAGACAGAGTGGGGAGCAGAACAGGCAGATCAGAAATACACTGCTGAGGGGAGCAGCTGGCGAGGCAGGAGAGGTCTGCCGCACCATGTGGGACTCTCCCCGGCTGGGTATCGAACTCGCTGCCGACAGCTCCACAGCGCAGCGCCCAACCGCCGCGCCACCAGGGAGGCCCTGCTGTATTCTTAATGTAACTGGGCTGAGTCCAAAGTCCGGTAAAGGTAGTGCTCCTTGGAGGGGTTTGCTGTTGAGAATGAATAGCCCCAGGTAAAATGCAAAGTTTGCATTTGGGGCGGAGTTTTTGATGAGAAATAAAAGGGAACTGAAGAAGAAGAATAAGCAGTCGCCATGATGTAGGAATAAAACAGGCAGTCACCATGATGTAGGAATGAAAGAGGCAGTCGCCATGCTGAAGAAATAGAGGAAGCAATAGCTATGATGTAGGAAAAGAAAAAAACATTTTTGAATCTTTAGTGACTTTGGGGCCAGCGACTTTGGAAGCTTTGCATGTAGCCAAGTGACGGAAACTGCTCCCCGTTTTGTCTTTACTGCAGCCAAAGGAAGAAGGCAGAGGCCCGGAGCGGTTGCCTTCCTAAAATGCATGAGTGCGGTCTGGTGGGCCATCTAGCCGCTGCAGTTGCTGTTTGCAGTGTTGTTGGCCTGGTGCTGTGCTGGGGCACCATGGCAATTTCGGGAGCATCTCTAGTTGTGTTCTGTGTCGTCCTTGTAAGTTGGAACCTGGCCTACAGTCTGATTGTTGCGCATCTACAGAAGAAGGAAGACGCCATTTTGGAATCATGACCTATTGTTTGGAAGAGGAGCTCCACATCAGCAGTGGCAGGAAGATGCCATCTTTGTTACTTTTCTGGAACTTAAAGGACTGTACATCATTTTAATTAAGGTAAATGGCCATATGTTGACTTTAGTAATTCTTTGTTTTCCCGTTTGTTAAATAAATCTCATTGTTACTGTCCCCTAAGCCTAGATAGTCTTGCAATTGTGTGTGTGGGTGCAGAACCAAGATAGTGACTGGTAAGCAATTGGGGCACTGCCTTTGGCAACTTTAAAGCCCCATTTTTCTCTATAACATTAATACATGGCTCATTTGAGTAGGAGAAAGAATTCCAGAGTTCCAGTTTGTGCTTTCCATGAAACAGATTTGTGACTTTAAACACAGTTTCCCTATCTGAGCTTGTTTTTCATTCTACAAAAGACAGGAATTTTATGTAAAGCAGTGGTTTCCAAACTAAATATTATTTTAAAATAAGTCATTTTAAGGAACAGTAATTCTCCTTTCCCTAGGCTTCTCAAGAAGCAAGGGGGAGCTCCTCACAAGTCCTCATATATTGTAGGCAGTGTGAATTGCAAGTCATATCCCCACTGATCTCTGAGAGTCTAGTTTGTTGTTGTGAGTATGATTCAAGATTCCTGTTTCATAGAATCATGAAAACGATTCAGGATTTTGAAAGCTATCAGAAAAGCTACTCTAGAACTGAAATATTTAGCATGTGGTAAAGTCAGTGGATGGTAAAGTCTCCATCCTCTGAATCTTTTTTTCTGAACCCTTCTCTATTCCCTTTCCACTTGATAAAAATATTCCCACTTTCTTCCACAGGTTCAAATCCAATACACTCTAAATTCTAGCTCATATTTCCTCTAGAAAGACTCTTCAAATGACCCCCTTTCCCAGCTCATATAAAATTTCTTGGGACTCGGGCCTCCCTGGTGGCACAGCTGTTGAGCGCTGTGCTGTGGAGCTGTCGGCAGCGCGAGATGCAAGTTCGACACCCAGCCGGGGAGAATCCCACATGGTGCGGCAAACTTCTCCTGCCTCGCCCGCTGCTCCCCTCAGCAGTGTATTTCTGATCTGCCTGTTCTGCTCCCCACTCTGTCTCTGGTGAACCCTCTCACCGCCCCACGCCTCTGGCCTATCCCCCAGCTTGTATGTATAAATAAATAAATCTTAAAAAAAATTCTTGGCACTCTATATTTTATGTTTGCATTGCCATCTGTGAACTGTTCAAGGAAGTATAGCAAAATGTGCATGGGGTTAGGAATCACAGCTTCTTCACTTGCTAGTTGAACAACATTGGATAAGTTACTGAAGTTCTTTGAGGTTCAGTTTCCTCCTCTGTAAAATGGACATGGGTGCACCCAAAGGGATTTTTGTATGAGGATCAAATCAGATAATGCAGGCAAATCATCTGGCACAGAGAAAAACTTGGTAAAATTTTAATTCCATCTGCCCTTTCCTTTGTCCCAAAGGGAAAAGCAATTAAGCACTTATTAGGGAAAGATCTTTTCTTTTTCTGTGACTTGGTTATATCTGTTTCCAGCCTTTCTTTAGCTCAGTCCTCATTCAATATTTATTAGTACAGAAAAAAGAAATTGGGTTAAATGAGCAGAGGGTAATATTGCTTTTACTACAATGCTTTATCAGAGTGTGTGTTTACATAGCTGATACAATATGATTGTCACAAAGACACCCTCTTGTACATATTGTTCTCTTTCATTTAATTTTGAGAGAATGGAGGGTAAGGATTAAGAGACTCATCCATAGCCACTCACTAGTTACAAAGACACCCGAGATGCAAAATTGGATCTTCTTAATTCCAAAGTCAAGAATTTTTTATTAAATGAAACTTTTGTTTCTGCACTTCTTTCTTTTTTTATTCAAATATATTTTTTAAAGATTTATTTATTTATGCACACAAGCTGGGGTGTAGGCCAGAGATGTGGGGGGTTGGCAAGAGGATTCACCAAAGACAGAGTGGGGAGCAGAACAGGTGGATCTACTGAAATACATTGCTGAAGGGAGCAGCATGCAAGAGGTCTACTGTGTCATGTGGGAAGCTCCCTTACTGGGGATTGAACTCATGCTGCAGTGGCTCTGGATAGCTTCAGAGTGCTGCAATTTAACCCGTTGTGCCATCAGGGAGGCCCATTATTCAAATATTTCTTATTGTGTACATGTAGAAGTCGTAAATATAAATTTAAATTTTGATATTTGTAAGGCTTAACATTAATATATATCTTTTATAAAACAACTTTCTGAACTGAAATGTTTAATGAAGACCATATTTGTTCCTGTATATATATATATATTGCATGCCACAAATTACACATTTTCTCCTAGTTCCTTTTTTTTCCTACCTAACAATAAGCCATAATAATTTACTAGAGTTTTTACTAAACTCAGCATTAGTATACAGTTCCACACTTAAAATATTTTGATTATATATATTCATTGATTCCCTCATAGGGAAAGTCTTAGTGCTTCTTTTTTTCTGTGTGCGTGGTGGTGGTGGGGTGTGGTTGGAGACGAAGAGCTGAGATCTCACTGTAGATCAAGAGGGCAAAGAGCAGGAGGCTACCTCACCCTTACAGGAAACAGTCTGACCTAATCTTGCCTCATCTGTGGGAATCCTTCCTGGTAGAGATGCCCTGGGACATCAAGATTATTAGTCTTATCCTATGGGAATAACCATGCTCCTCCCTTGCTTTTCAAGCCTATGTCTGAATAGCTAAACTCTTCTCCGGGGGAGTACTTTATGTGTTCCAACCTTGCCCTTGCTTATCTCTCAATCAATCCACACTACAGTTCACTCTCCACCCCCCAATACCCTGGATTTTGCAATAGCCCTCAGGCCCTTTGAGGAAGAGTCATATTTCCTTATGGGGTTGTCCTTGAAGTTCATTAGGGTCTGTTTTCCCAACACAGCAGTTGTAATGTCCCCTAAACCTTTGGCTGAGACCCACGAATCTAGACTGATCATTGCAGTGAGCCCAGGCAATTCAGTAACCCCAAATTTGGGAGGTCTGGCTATAGGAAAACCCATAAATTCTTGATGAAACAGTTGCTGACAGATTTCACCTACCTTCCTTCACCACACACCCAACCACCCACATCTCCCCCTGATATGAAGTCCAGAAGAGTCAGCATGTGCTCCTGAGGGAGAACTTGGCAACAACCCTTCATTCCCCAGGGCATGACTGGGGATTATGCATAAACAGTAACTCACCACTAAGAGTGCACCACAAGGAAGGTGACAATTTCAAGACAGGAGGGGTTTTTCCCCTGGAGCTGAATTCATGGCCTAAGAACAGACTGCTGGCTCCACCCTGACCTTTACTGACTATACTGACATCCCTTCCACTGATAAAAGATGGAAATATGCCTAGAAGTTTTACAGCAGGTCACCCTTAGCATCTTTCTTGTTTTAATTTAGTCAGAATAAAAGGCCATAGGGAATTAGGAAAAATGTCTGGGTTGTGCAGGAACTACTCTTTCCTACAAAATTCAGAGAACTGTATGTTGAGGAAATTTCAAACAGTGTGAGCGCTCAACATTCACAGCAACGTTGAAAGGGATGGAAAGTTCACTAAGAATGTGGGGGGTCTTACACTCCAACCTCAAGAGGGCTGTGGAACAGTTTTACCTGAGGCCATATGAAAATGAGGCTCTTTTGCTCCAGTGCTTACTACTTGCTGAGCATTATGCAAGAGATTTCTACATTTGTCTCAATTTATCCTTACAAAAGGTTAAAAAAGTATTATAATGACCATTTTTCAGATGAGAAAATTGAGGCTCACTATACCTGAAAGTATGAGACTTAATCTTCAAAATTTTCTTCCTCTGACTACAAAGATTCTTTGACTATTCAATGCTGAATAAATAATCTTCATGTTCTAGACCTCTAGTTCTTGCTAACATAGTGTATTTTAAATTTTTCAGAAGTTATTGTAGTGAGTGAGTTTTTACTAGACATTCAATTGAGCTCAGCAAGCTGCCATCCACATGCCTAGTACTTGAGAGTAAAAGTAGAAGAGAGCTAAGATGCTTTCCTGGAGAGTCTTAAAAACTAACTGCAGGATTACGTATAAGAAATTTGTCAGTAGATTCAGATTGTGTGGTGTGATGCAGACTGGACCAAGGAGACAGTGAGGGAAGGATGACTGCAGGCCCTAGGAGTTCCACTTAGGAGAACTGGTCTATGAAGGAGGCAAGTCTATCTTAAGCAGAGCAGTAGGTCAAAGGGAAATTCAGGGTCAGTCTCAATCAGCACTTGATTCCTTCCCTGCCCCATTGAAAAGAGAGATATCTCCCCAAACACTTTATTTTGGAATATTCAGAAATCACTGAAATAATTCTTCAGGGTGCATCCACACTCTCAACACAACAGGCACACCTGCTCTGAAGGTCTTACTCTAGAGAGCACCCTATGACAGACAACTTTCTAAAGTGTGAATCAGTGTTCTCTTCCTGGCTCAACTGTGTGACCTGTTCCCCAATACTAAGGCAAGGTACTGGAAGGTGGTCTGTGAAATTCCCTCCAGTACCCGTAGCCATAGGACTTCCCTCAGAAAACATGTATTTCTTAATGGAATGGTCACAGGAATTAGACTGAGGAGTTACTGGTCCCAGGACTGGCCCAGCCTAATTAGATGTGTGATCTTGGGTGACTGCTTTTACTCTCTAGGTGTCAGTTTTCCATCTATAAAATGTTCAAGCTGAAAGAGTTTTGTGGAGGCCCTTTCTAATGTGACACTTAATATATCAAAATAGCCTCTCTTCCATTAGTCTTAATAAATGTATCAATTTGAATAAGAAAATAAAAGAAACAAAATAGACCTCCTGAAGGCACCAAATTGAGTATTTGATGTTATTCAATTAAGTTGGTTTTGACGGGAATATAGCATCTTTTGCACAAACAATGACTCAGAAAATTAATTAGCCTCTGCTTTAATTAAATAATAATTCTGTTTAATGCCAATTAAAATACCACATCTGAGTCAATTCACTGTAGCAAGGTGCATTTAATGCAGGAAACATGCCTCTTTGCTATTTAGAGCTGGGTTGATGAATGAGGTACTGGGGCTCTTGATTTCCAGATAGGCAACCAGGGCTCGGAACCACAGGGTGAAAATTCCCAGAGGCCATGGGTGCAGCCCGCTCTGATGAAATCTTGCATACCAGAGCTTTCTACATCAGATTATTTTGTAGGTCCTATTATTAGTATTAAAGACAGAGACAAAATTTAACAACAGTGTTGAACCATCCAGATGAGTTTTCAGAAGCCAAACCAGTACAACATTTCAGAAAATTCCAGTGATGTTTAGACATAAGACTCTTTGACTTCTCTGAACTTTAGTGTGATATCACCCATTAATTTCCTACTAGTTGAGATAGTTGAATCTTATTTATTGAATAATAATGATGATGATGATGAAGTTTTCCCAGATACTGCAACCAAATACAATCTTTCTTTCCCCTTTAAAACAATATCACTTTGGGGGGCCTCCCTGGTGGCACAGCTGTTAAGCGCTGGGCTGTGGAGCTGTCTGGCAGCAGTGATGCGAGTTTGACGCCCAGCCAGAGAGATTCCCATATGGTGCAGCAGACCTCTCCTGCCTCGCCCGCTGCTCCCCTCAGCAGTGTATTCCCATCGATCTGCCTGTTCTGCTCCCCACTCTGTCTCTGGTGAACCCTCTCGCTGCCCCACACCTCTGGCCTGTACCCCAGCTTGTATGCATAAATAAATAAATCTTTAAAAAAATATATCACTTTGGTTTTTGCTATAGTAAAGCAACCACTGTATTCTATGTTAGATTTTTTTTTCATAATTATGTTATATACCACTTCAATTGTGTCTTATTTTCTATATACAACATATGTATTTATAACGGTTACTCTTTACAAAGCAGTTTACAATATATACTGTTTCCCCATGTGTTAATAATACTTGTGAAAATTGGGCAGATATTATTATTGTTTCTTTTAAAGATATGATTGAAACTCAAGGAATTTAAGTGATTTGTCCAACTTCAAAGATCTAGCTCCCCCACCCTTATGCCTAACTGACTCTACATACTATTCTGTATATAGCAGGAATTCATTC
Organism: Scalopus aquaticus; assembly: GCA_004024925.1. NCBI lineage: Eukaryota > Metazoa > Chordata > Mammalia > Eulipotyphla > Talpidae > Scalopus > Scalopus aquaticus. The sequence goes on from PVIJ01001728.1 coordinate 74,536, forward strand.
ATGCCAAAATGTAAAGATGGAAAATTGTCTTCTTCCTTCCTAAGGGAGTACCCCTAGGAACACAGGATTATAGGAATTTATGACAAAAATCTCATTTTTTTGTTTTATTTATAACAAAATAAATTGTTATTTATTTATAATAAAAATCTCTCTATGGAAGCAATCGATAATCATCAGATGATGAGACCCGTAAAAACAATAAATAAGAAGTCAAAGCTTTTTTTCAGATCTGAAACAGTGTGGCCCATTAAAACTGGCTATGATTACTTCTGAAAAGTGGAGACTAATTCCTCTGACCTTAAAATGGGACTGGTCTTAGTAACTTGTCTTGCTAACAGAATGAACAGAAGTAACATTCTGGGACTTTAGGCTTTAAGAAGTCTTGTAATTGGGCCTCCTGGAACATTTCTTTAGGATCCTTAAGTTGCTAAGAAGAAGACTGGCTGCTCTGAAGTCACCATGCTGGTGAGTTCCTGTGAGGTGTGCTTGCCACCATTCCCAAACACATCCTAACCTTCCATTCATCACTGCCAAGACATAAGGCATGTGACTGAGGCTAAGGGATGCTAGTCAACCATCTCCCTGTTAAATACTATTGAATTACCTTGATTAATACCATGTGGAGCAGAAATATTACTTGACTGAGCCTGTCCCAGAATTCCCAACCCACAAAATCCTAAGATACAATAAAACGTTATTACTTTAAGTCATATGGAGTAATTTGTTTCTCAGCAAGAGATAACTAACAGCAAATTATAAAGAAATAAGGAAGGGGGTAACCATAACAATACATACTGTGCTATTTGTTTCTTCAGTGAAATAAAAGCTAAAATTTGCAAGTTCCAGCATGTTACCTATTCCTCTTCCCCCAAAAGTCCAACTGTTACTATCCCAATCCAGTACTTTTCCTCTTTCTTTTTTATAAATTCAATTAACCTGCTTGGCTTATCGTAGATAGACACTGTACGAGCTAGTAACCATGAGTATAAAGTCTCATATGGTGCAAAAATGTATAAATTAATGATTACAAAGGAGATAATTGCCACAGTGGTCTGAAGTCAGGTTGCTGGAATTGAAATTTCCCAGCTAATGATCTTGGACAAAATTTTAGTCTCTTACAACTTCATTTTCCTCAGTTCTGAAATAGGGATACTTTCAGAAACTGTCTTAGAGATTTATTTTGAGGATAAAATGAGATCAGGTTATGTAACAACTTTAAATGATTATTCTGGTAAATAATTTCAAAACACTGTGTGTGGCTTGGGAGTACACAAAACAAGAAGTGGGGACATCAAGAACGACCACAGTGATGCAGGTGACTACACAAAGGTCAGGGGCATAGAGCCAGCTGAGGTTTGGCACACAGATAAATTAAATCCATGCCTGGTATCTTTCCTGTAGGATATGCAGCTCTGCCTTCTAGTATGAAAGGTTCTAGAAGTAGTCAGCTTTCTACCAGTAGCCTGTTGTTTTTTCTAGAGGAACAGTGTCATAGAAATGGATCAGTACTGCACACTCTTGCTGATTCACTGGCTATTCAGAGGCAGCATTAGCTAGGTCAGCCTTTGTAAGTGAGAGTCTATGTATAGACTTCATTTCTGATATCATTGCCCGTAGTGCCAGTTCTGGAGCAATGACAAAGACTGCCTAACTTCTACTGGCCAAAATATTTTATTTATTTATTTATTTATTTATTTATTTATTTACCAAGAAGAGTTAAACCTGGAAAAGCACTGACAAAGCAAACAGAACTGGAGAATACCTAGCAGAAAGAGAACAGAATTATGACTGTACAATCCCCCATCATCCCAGGGGAAGAGCCTGCCACACAATTTTTCACCAACAATATTAAAAAAATTACCTTTTAAGCATTCCTATCCCACCCCCAATCCCTGAAAGTAGTGTACAGAGGATGAGTGGCACACTGGATCCTACTCAGAAGTATTGATGGTGGGGCTGTCACTTTAGCACTTAGATTTAGACACCATAAACTTTTAAATTAACATTCACCCAAAATTCACCCGAAACAAAGTATGTCTATGGACTGAGTGTGTCCTTTCCTCCCCAAAGGCATATATTGAAGCCCTAATTCCCAGTGTGATATATTTGAAGGTGAGTCCATTAAGAATTGCTTAGCGTTAAATGAGGTCATGGAGTTGGGATATCTTGAGGGTATCAGTGCCTTTATAAGAAAAGACACCAGGAATTCCAACTTTCTTTCTCTCCCCATGGCACCAAGGGAATCTCATGACAAGGTAGCTGTCTACAAACCAGGGAAGAGCTCTCTCACAAGAACCCAAACCTTTTTGGCATCCTCTTCTCAGACTTTCAGCCTTCGGAGTTGTAAGGAAATAAATTTCTGTTTAAACCACCTAGTCTATGGTAGGTTGTTACGGCAGTCCTAGTAGATTAAGATGGCCACTTAACTTAAATTTTGAGAGTGGAGTAGAGCATTGTATTAACACAATTATTATATGAAAAAAAAAATTGAAGTGCTTGTATCCAGAAAGATTTATTATTGGAACTACTTGTAATATTTCTTTGCTGCTAGTCTAATATTCTGTATCAGCTTCACCAAACAAACAAATCAACTTCTCCTTCAAGGAAACCTTTGGTAAGAATCTACTATTGTTACTCAGTAAATGACTTGCTGCCTAATGTGCATATATCAGATATTATGACACTAGTGTTTTTAGAGAAGAGAAACATTCCTCAGAGAAAAGAACACATCTGCAGCACAGCCTAATGCAAGATCTTATATCAGAAAACTTGGGTTGGTTTCTTGATGCCACTGTTCACCAAATGTCAGTATAATCAGAGTTCACAAGATAATGTGAAATAATATAATGTATAATAAAAGTACTTGCAAGGTGTCATGTACTTTATAGATAGTATTAATATTTAGAACCCTTTTGTTTTATTCAATTGTTTTCTAAGCAAAATAAATGCTTGGCTAGAACAGGAAAATGAATAACATAACTCTAGGTTTGGATTCACCATGAATGATTGAAAGGAAAGTGAGATTTTACTCTTGAATGAGTCTTGACAAGCTATCCTATCAGCTCAATAGACCCTTTGCAGCCAACAACAGTGAACTACAAGTTTTCTGATTTAGCTTCCTTCAAGGGAGGTTTACTAAGAATTGCAACATGACAAAATAGCAGCCCTGCTTTGAAAGAAGCCGACAGTGTCGCTGCTGGCTCCAAATGAAAGGCTGCCATGGCCAACCACTCCTTGTCATTTCCTTTTCTCAGGGTGCTTTTCTTTGCCTCCTAAGAGTCAAAACAATGGTAACTGAGAAGCTGGCATCAACATGAGTGACAGTAAGTGTTCCAAGACAGCTAGTTGATTGATTGATGGACGATGATGAATGTTGTTTAAAAGAACAGAAAGCTGTGTTTCTTTTTTGAAACTATTCAAATTTGGACAACATAGGCCAACAATCAGACATTTCTAAATTTAATTGCATACCACTTCCAAATATGCAAACAACGATCAAAACCACCGCCCACTAGGAATCACATACGTTAATAAGTGTCAAAGTAATTCAAACATCAGAAAGCTCCGTTTCCACCTGCACAGATGTCACACGTCACAGTTGATGAAATGACACTAAAGAGACTACAGGAATGCTAATTCTAACTTAATGATAATCATGCAAAAATTTCATACCTGAACAGTAATTTCTCTTTATCCCATTGTAAACACTATAATTGGTGACTGAGGAGTATACCGTCTGATCACACAGTTCAGAATTTTCATCTTGCAATATGTGGAGAAGACCAAAAACTCTACAGGAAAGGTTCTTTGGGTACAGGGCAGCAAGGGGGCACTAAAACCAGCCAAGGACATTGCCCAGATAGTTTACCAGTCACCGTCTGAGTTCTCCACCCACATGCACAACTGTAAGACTACTGAGGTCCAAAGAACAACAATAATGGGATTTATTTAACAAGCCAAGGAAAACAAAGAGTTACTGAGGCCACAAATGGCCATTTAACCTCACTGAAGCAGTGTCCAGTGTTTTAAAGTCCTAAATACAGTCTCCCAAGATGGCCACTGAGGGCCTGGTGCATGCGGCAGCCAGACTATAGACTGGGCTCCAACTCACAAAGACAGCAGAACACACAACAGGAGAGGCTCACCGGAGCTGCGGAGATGCCCCAGCACAATACCAGACAATAGACATTAAAACAGTAGCTGCGGAAGCCAAAGGCTCCAACAAACGGCCACACTCACACAGCTCAGCGAGGCGCCTGGCTCCAGGTCTTTGCCTTCCCTTCCAGGCTGTAACAACAGCCGCTAGGCGACTTTGCAAAGCTTCTGAACTTTTCTTCTCTGATGTCGTCCACATGGAAGAAAATGGCCTTCAGAAGACTGCAACAGCTTTCTGGAAAATGGCCATAGGGTGGTAGAAGTAGCTGACAATCCAAAAGGGCTAAAATCCCAAATGCTGAAGTTGGGAGCTGCTTCTGTCGTCCCCCTCTTTATTTCTTATTAGAGTCTCCACCCCCACCGACACTTTGTATTTCGCCTGGGGCTATCAATCCTCACTAGCACACCCCTCCAAGTGACACCACCTGTAACCAGTGTTTGGAATAAACTATTGACAAGGAGACTGCTAATTTTGGTTCCAGTCCTCAACATCCAGTGTTCTCTTTGTTAAGCCACTACTTCAGTGAAGATTCCAACCAGACACAGATGTCCCATTTAGATTAGGTTAACTCAATGGGAGTTTATCTTCAAATAGAGTAAATATTCACCTAGGGAAATGTGTAGTTTGTATGGCAAAAAACCCTGAGAGGGTGGATTATAGGGTAAGTGGAACAATGATCAGGTTTTCCCGCCCTCCCATCAATGATAGACCCCTGTAGGCCTACAAGGATGCCTGATAGCGGGCACCTGGAGTAGGGTGTGGGCCTATATGAGTGGGCACACCTGAGGCAGAGGCTGGGCTTAAAAGGGCAGTGTCACAGAGTAGAGAGACAGAAGCAGAAGTGGCAGAAGCAGCAGCAGAGAACAGAGCATGAAGCAAAGAGACCATGAGAGTACGCCAGAGAGCCCAGAAAGAGTGAAGATTTCCCGGGGGCTAGGAGGCCTGCCAGCTTCCTGGTCCCCCACCCCCCAGCCTGCCCTGTACCTGGTTGCCCCACAGAAGATAATGTAAAGCCTAAAAAGCCATGGAAGGCTCCAGAGAACTCCTCCCTTATACCTGCCTGCTATTCTCATAGTGAACCTGCTCCCTGAGTCCTCCTGCCCCTTATAATTGGTGTAGTTTAAGGGAAATGTGAGGCAGTGCTCACAGTGAAAATAGCAGCAATGACAGCATCTTATCCTAAGACCCAAGGGATCTTTTAAAAGGCACGGGCTGCAGTAAAAACAACCTTTAAATTTGCATCTGCAGTTTATTTTCATTTGAAAAACTTGAAACACACATTTCGATCCAAGGGAGGACTTGCTAGCTGCCACAGATAGGGCTTCAAAAGAACTTCTGAAACACGCAATACTGTGATGTTGTCACGTATTAAGGTGACACCTACCTTATAGGTTTCCCATATCATTGTGAGAAAGGAAATTATTTAGAATAATATCACTTAATTTAAATGAAATTTTACAATATCTATTGTGTATGATAAAGTATAAACCAACTCCCAGAAGTTCTGTGAGACAATTGAACCAGGTATTTGTTTATTTACCTACTTACTTACTTATTTATTTTGCAGAGTGGAAAATCCCCTAGCAAAAGTATCAACCTAGTTAACACAGCCAGGCTTCTGATTACATGCTCGTTATTCTTTGCACACTCTGCTCCACTCATTTGCACATATTCACAACTTCAGAAAGTATGTTTTAACTTGCCCAAACTCAGTTTCTGAACATAGTCAAGTGTTAAATATACACAATCTCTCATTTGATCCTGGCAAGGAACTTGAGTGTGTGAACTAACAATTTGCAAGTTGGGAGCACTATTTGGAAATGCTAAAGTAGGTATTTTGGTTATCACAATGACTGGGGCATGTCACCAGCATTTAGTAATCAACCCCAAGGATTCCAAATATTTCTCAGTGTCTGGGTCAGTATTGTACAATGTAGACTTCTCCTGTCTAGTACCAAAAAACTTCTCAATCAGAAACAATTTAATTTAGATTGTACCTGTACAGTTAGCCAGGACTCTATCTAAATAAGGATTTATTAAATTTTAATAAATTTAAGGTTCTCCTGAAGCATATATAGAAAATACAGATTACTTGGTTTCACTTCTAAAAGTGCTGATTCAGTATATGCATAGGACCAGAATTTGTATTTCAATTACTGTAGTCCCTTTATTTGTATGCAGATACTGCTATGTAACCACTGACCAAATCTTACAAAGGAAGTATACCCCAAAGGTTCTGATCAAATTTGTAGATTTTTTTCTTAATGTCCTCTAACCTTTTCTTATCCGTCTATGCATTCATCCATGAATCCATCCATCTGTCCGTTCAACCATTTATCCATCCATCCAATCCATATTTCTTCTTAGTTCTGACGGTGAAAATCTGTTTCTTGCTAACATTTCTTCATGATTATAATTCCTGTCTTTGGATGTTCTGACATCAACAATTACATCAGAATATCTGTGGAAATGTCTCACAGATCAGTATTTCTTAAAAATTCCCTAGCTAAGTCCAAAGCTTAGAGAGCCAGTAGTTTAGATTCTTGCAACTCAAAATGTGGTCTGAAGATAAAATATATAAATCATCATACATGATTTATATAAATGATAAAGTATATAAATCATCAGAGGATCATACTGAAATGCAGGCTTGGCTTCATTAGGACGGGTGGAGCAGAGAATTTGCATTTCAAATAAGTATCCAGGCAATGACAGGTGGGTCTCAGACTGCTCCCTCAGTTTCTGCCCCTGGCCTCTTTGCTTGGACTTTGATCCTATTCAACCTCAGTGTTCCTTAAGTATTTTGACTGTCTCAAGCCTTCCAGTTCTCATACTTAAGATGGTCGACCACACAAATCCACCCATCTTACCCCTCACCTGCAGAAGACTCTTCCAGACACTGTGCGTGGCTCCACAGGCAGCAAGATTTATAATTAATTTGGTAGCATTGGAGCAACTGAAGATTATCAAGGAGATACAATTTTTGTTTTCAGTTTTTATTTTAATTTTGGGGGTTACATATGTGCTCTTCCATATGTGCACATATTCCACTCATCCTCCACCAATCCATCTGTGCTGTATTTCATTTCATAGAGGCACAATTCTGGGCCTCCCTGGTGGTGCAAGGGGTTAAGTCTCAGCACTATGAAGCTATCCGCAGCCACTGCAGCACGAGTTGGATGCCTGACCAGGGAGCTTCCCACATGACGCAGCAGACCTCTCCTGCCTCGCCCACTGTTCCCCTAGCAGTGTACTTCAGTACATCTGCCTGCTCTGTTCCCCACTCTGTCTCTGGTGAATCCTCTCACCACTCCACAGCTCTGTCCTACACCCCAGTTCTTGTATGCATAAATAAATAAATCTTTAAAAAAAACAAAACAAAACAAACAGGTACATTTTCTTATGTGTGCTTAATGTTTTCTAAATATAACCTGCTGCTCCTTTAACTGGCCACTTCGATCCCTAAATATTTGTTCTTTATTTTTCCTACTGTTGCAGGACAGGGAGAGGAGCACCCCAGAAACCCCAAACCTGCCTGCTCTAAATAGGTTCTGCCATCCGCCGCATCAAGACAAAACATAAGCCTTTAATAGAAAGGAACTTTAATACAATTGGTATGCAGAACAGAAAAGACAAAATATAGTTTCCAAATCAAGCACCCAAAGTTACTTATCCCTTCTTGGGTAAAAGTCCACCCAAAAGGATTGGCCCAAAGCAAGATCTGAAAGCCTGCAACAATTCTAAAGCACCTTCTGGTGGGGACCCATTGAAAAGGGTCAGAAACAGTCAGACAAGTCTGAGAGGAAAAGAGCAAAATCAAGATAAAAACTGCCACTGTTAACCTCCCCACGAGTCTCTCACCCACATCTGTTTTAACCAGTCCAGGACCAAGAAGCAAGCACAGTTTCTTCACATGTCTTTCTAATCCAGGTGCCTCCTCCAGGTCTACTTCTAGCTCTCCATCCTGCTTGCTGCCTTCTCTAGTCTCTTCTCTAGCTTCTCCTTCTCCCTGCTCAGCTCCACCTTCCCTTGGGTAGGGCAGGGAACTTCCCCTTTTCCTAGGGACCACCGTGTTATACTACCAGTATGATTCTGATGATTATGAAGCATCTGACTTCCAATAGAAGGGTCATGAATGAAAGGAAACTGATGCCATAAACTCTGGAGTTCGTTCTCAGTGCCCCAGTCTCCCAAACATAATTAACAATACTCTGTGTCTCCACTTTTTGAAATGTCCTTTTAATCTCTATCAGACAGAACCAGGATCTGTTCTGCTGTCACATGGAATACCCCACCTCCATGCCTTATTCTATATGGTCACCATAGTACTTACATTCAACATGGTATTTATAAAGTCCAGAGACATCAATTATATTACATTATAGTGTTATATATTGGAGAATTTCTTGACATCATGCATATATTATTTTACATGTCTATATTTCCAGATTTTATGGATACTACCTGTTCATAAAGTCCATTTGCACAAAGTCCACTGTGGACTCTTTGTTACCAGAATTAACCTCTAGACTTTGTCTAATCCATTTTCTATTCTCAGCATCTAGTAAAAACCTTCAGGACTGTTTTTGAAGTTCACTGTAGGTTTTCAAGGTGAAAAGTAAGTTAATTACTCTCAAGGATGCTTTGTCTATGAAATTTGTCTATGAAAATTTAACTGGAGAAATGATGTGGAAAAAGTTCATAGTGTAGAACTCACATCCTCACATTTAGATTCTGAAAAAGCTTGTTCAATGTCTTAGGCAGGAAACTCCAGTCTCTTATTTCAAAAAGTAACCTTGTTTAGGGTCCTCATGGTAGACACATAGAGCCCTCTAGGATAATTTTTTTTATGATTTATTTATTTATGCATACAAGCTGGGGTATAGGCCAGAGGTGTGGGGCGGTGAGAGGGTTCACCAGAGACAGTGGGGAGCAGAACAGGCAGATTAGAAATGCACTGCTGAGCAGAGCGGCGGGAGGCAGGAGAGGTCTGCCGCACTATGTGGGATTCTCCCCGGCTGGGCGTTGAACTCGCATTGAGCGCTGCCGACAGCTCCACAGCACAGCGCTCAACTGCTTCGCCACCATGGAGGCCCCCTTCTAGGATAATTTTAAAGGGTAGAAATATAGATAGTTTAAAAGTGAGATGTTATCCTGCAGTAAAAATTCCAACTTTGAAGTCAGAAGCCTGAGGCATTTCGCCCAGAGACACCAAGAATGGTACAGACCCAGGAGGTCAGACTGCCCCAATCCTTGGGAATGGATATAAATGAAAGGGTGTGGTCTTCCTCACCATCATTCACAACCTTTCACTTAGGCTGGAGAAGCTTCTGTTAACCTGTTAAAATAAAGCGTCCCCCAGGGTACCAGTGGAGCAGAAATGCCTGTGGGTAAGAAAACCCAGAGTCACACCAACAGTAAAATGATTCAGTAAAATGAGTCAGTCTCACTTCCTTCTCCTTTCCACACCAAGGCACCAAGACAGCAGCCACCTGTGGGTGCTCAAGTCAGCACAGCATCTGCAGAGCCAGAAAAAGTGCAAACACAGGAATTTTCTTCCTTCCAGGAGTGTCCTATTAGTTCATGCTTACTCTACTGAGCTGCTTCCAAATGCATTTTTAAGCAAAACAGCTGCAATTCTAAAGACTCTGAGTACTAACAAATCCTTGAATCACCTGATTATGAAACTCATAAAATGCTGAAATAGTGTAGATATGGGTTTTAAAGTTCTATTATACAAGGAGTGCATTCTCACTGCAGGGTAATTAAAAACAAATAAATAAAAAAATAGAAAATAAAACCACCTGAATCAAGCTCTTATTTTGTGTGTGTCAATATCCGTGCATTTTGTAAAAGTGAGATAATAGTGTATAAGGTTTTAAAATATGCTGTTTGTGGTTTTTTTTTTTTTTTTAGATTTATTTTTTATTTATACATACAAGCTGGGGTACAGGCCAGAAGCGTGGGGCGGCAAGAGGGTTCACCAGAGACAGAGCGGGTAGCAGAACAGGCAGATCAGAAATACACTGCTGAGGGGAGCAGTGGGCGAGGCAGGAGGCAGGAGAGGTCTGCCGGGCCATGTGGGATTCTCCCTGGCCGGGCGTCGAACTTGCGTTGCCACTGCCGACAGCTCCACAGCGCAGCGCTTAACCGCTGCGCCACCGGGGAGGCCCAAAAAATATGCTGTTTGTAACACCAAAATTATGTATCATTAACTATTCCATGACAGTCGTTACTATTTCAATATATAAATTTTATGGTGCTTAGCATTCAGTACGTATGCAATAGTTTAACCAATCCATTCTTATAGACATGTAAATTATTTAGAATGTTATAAACACTTTGTATTTAGTCATTTAATATAACATTCAAATGTATATATAATGCATGTGCAGACACATACCTATTTATTATAAAGTTGTGACAAATATTCTCTTAGCTACCACTTTCCACATGTCTATCAATCCCAAAAGCTTCATGCTCCTTTGTTCTCTCTCTTGTCCAACCCCCACAGCCCCCATCCCTACATAACCACTGATGTGCTCTTTGATGTTATATATTAGTTTGCGTTTTCTAGACTTTTTAATAAAATGAATCATATACTGTTTGCTATATTTGTGTCTGGTTTCTTTCACTCAATGTAATTATGATAGTTTGAAATTCTTCCAGGCTGTAACCTGCAATTCTCAATAGTGCCTTTTTATTCCAGAATAGTATTTCATTGTATGGATGTACTGTAATTTAGCTTTTCTCTATTGACCTATTGATAAATATTAGGGTTGTTTCTAATGTTGTACATAACAAATGAGGCTGACATGAAGTTTGTGACAAGTATTTATATAAAGATATATCTACCTGTCTCCTGTGTGAATAATCCCCTAGCACTGGGATGGATGGGTTAAATTATACATTTATACTTAAGTCATTTCATGTCTAAGAAAGTACTCAACTGTTTTCCAAAGAGATTGTGCCATTTTAGTTCCCTACCAGCAGTGTATAAGAATTCAAGTTTTTCCGGGACTCCCTGGTGGCGCAGTGGTTGAGCGCTGCACTGTGGAGCTGTTGGCAGCGTGCAGCGATGAGAGTTTGATGCCCAGCAGGGGAGAATCCCACGTGGTGCAGCAGACCTCTCCTGCCTCGCCCACTGTTCCCCTCAGCAGTGTATTAAAAAAAAAAAAAAAAGATTCAAGTTTTTCCACATACTTGTGATTACATAAAATGGTAGATCCTAATTTTAGCCTTTCTCCTTGGTGTGTAGTAGTGCTGCAATTTCATTTTAGTCTGTAATTTTCTAAGTCTAATGAGGTTGCATATCCTTTTTTCTATATTCACCATTTATATATCTTCAATGGTGAGTTATTTGTTCAATATTTTGCTATTGTGCCAAGTACTATAATTTTTAAAACTTTCATAATGGTGAGGTTAATAAAACTGCATGCTTTGGAAGAAAGGCAACTTTTTAAAACTGAAAAATATTGACAAATATTTCACATGCAAAGAAAGGTATGGGGTATAATATAAAAATATCCTTATATCTAATATGTAGTATTCATAAATGTTATGGTAATTTCACATTTGTTTCAGATATTTTTCTCTTTCTTCCTCTCATTTTTATTTAAATTGAAATAATATGCATCAACTTAAAGTCAGGCCATCCCTTTATTCTGCAGAGGAAATCTTTATCCTGAACTTAATATATATCCATCCATTCATTCTACAAACTCTCTTTTGCTAACTGTGTATATCCACAGTCATTGTAGCATTGCATTATGTGTTTATTCACATATTATCCCACTATATGAAACATTGTGCAGTTCAACTTTTTACATTAAGACTTCAATTTAGAAATTCATCACGTTTATGTTTATATACTTAGTTATCTTTTTAAAAATTATTATATTTTATCATACTGCCAGACATTTTAGTAACTCTGTTGTTAATCATTTCTTCTTCTAATTAGAATGGGCATTAACCATATATCTCATTTACACTAGTCAAAAACAAATTTTGGTAGTTGCATGTTTTTGCAAGTTCTCCAGGACATAGGGGCATATTGCTTCTTACAGAACAAATGAATTCATTTAATTGTTCTTCTCTTTATTTATTTATTTTCCCTCCTTTCCTTTTCCTTTTTTTCACTGCCCTTTTTTTACATCCTCCCTTCATTATTTCCATCTCTCCTTCCATTCTCTTATTTATTAAATAATAAATAAGAAATATGCATTTCTTGTTCTCCATTTATGTTTCCATACTTATTTTCTCCTACTTCCCCTGTGTGTATGCCATATTGCAAACTCCTGGTCTAGTCTTACCTTTCCCCAAATATCCCCTGAACTTGTATATCTTTTATATATTTTATTCATATTATAGCTTTTACTTAGAACTCTCTCTCTCTCTATGTCTGCTTGTCCATGCTTTCTCCATCCTTTATAAGTCAGTTCAGTATTGTCCCCATCAAGTCACCTTGGATAACCTCAGCCATAACTGATTTCTGAATTCTATGTAGCTCTGCATCACACACTATAAACAGCACACTCTTCTGGATTTAAATATCAACTCTGTTTCTAATCACCTGTGCAATTTTAATCAAGCTGATAACTTGGGGACATATATCTTACCTATAAATGGATAAAATAATCCTACATTACAAAGTGATATGTTGTAACAAATTAGCTAATGTGAGAATAGAGAGTTGAGACAGATAGATGACCCATCAGCATCCCATAATATGCTCATTTAGTTTGAGAAGACACACACAGAGTGAGAACATTCATGGAGTGAACATGGAGTGGGTAATGTGTCCCAACTCTTTCTATGGTCAGTCTCAGTACCTGAATGTTCTCCATTCTCTGCTCATCTCACTGGGCTGCAAGTGAAACTTATTTTTCAAAGTTTGCAGAAACTTATTTCCTAAATGCAAATTAATGACTTCATCTGCTATTCAATGAAAGAAACAGCAATCTGTTCCTGCTCTGGATGAAAAATTTTGTGCAACGAAACTATTGAGAGTGAAAACTAGATTCCAATCACAGGATACATTTTAACAATTTCAGACATTTGGATATGATCTCTGCCTAAAATGTCCAACCTCTGTCATGAGTAATGTAACAGGGAATAGCAACAGGAACCCAGCATCTACATTCCAGAAAGGTAACCCCCTTTGAAGTCTTATTCAAAAGAAATATTTCAGGTGAAGAATTCACTGTTTTCTAGGGAAGTTTTTACCTAGAGAACAATCAATCATTCTCAGGGACACAAAATAAAAGATAATGAAAAGTCCAGGTTTTATTTTTTTTTTGCTTTCTCAAAATCTAGTTTGTTATCATCATTCTCATGCCAGCCCCTTCCAGATTTTATTATTTAACAAATATTCACAATGGAAAATAAGTATATATAAAAAGGCATTGCTATGAGACAATGGAGCTGAAAAGTTGCCTACAATATTGGTGAGCATCCCTAACCAGACAGTAGAAATCTGGGTTGGTGTAAGAGTCTCTAGTGAAAACCTTTGAGAATTCATCGAGATATGGAAGAAAATGCCTTATAAATTATAAATACCATGAGTTTATCTTTCTGTTTGGCATTAGAGGATGAAAGTGATATGTCCAGGGTTGTAAGATCATTTTTTTTCACTCATGAGAGATGGACAGTAGCAAATATGACTTAAATTTTTGTTTTCATATACAAATTTAGAGGACTTTTAAAACTTAGTCCTTGCTTTTTGTCACAAATCTGGGAGAAAAGAAGTTAAAATTTAAACTTCAAGCAATGCACAAGTTTCCATAATTAATAACTGCCCAGTTGTTGGACTGAATTGAACACCTTCCTCCTTTTGCTCTTCATACAGGCTTGTATGCATCAAGACAGTCATGTCAGTGGGAGAAACTCTGACAGGATCAAAATATTCAAGTGAATTAAAAAAAGCCTCACAAATGATCAACCTATCCAAAAATTCAAAACAAAGTATTTATAGTAGAATGAGAAAAGAAATATTAATATTCATTCCTAAATTCTAGGTGAATGTGGGATGTGTGAAAAACCTGACTACACCTACAAAGTGCTCAGATAAACAACAATTCTTTGAAAAATATTTTTCTTTCAGTTAGTGTAACTTTTTATTTGTTTTTAAGAGTTAAAAATATTTTGTAACTTGCTATTGAATGGGATCAAATCTTGTCTGAAGGTTAACTTTTATCTCAGAATATGCTGGAGTAGGTTATGATGTTTTGGAAAGTCTACTTTAACCCATAGCATCTGAACAAAATGATAACATATAATTTTGTAATGGAGCACTACCATATTATTTTTAATCTATACTAAAGGGTTAATCCATTGTTAAGTGATAACTAAAACTTTAGGTATCCTTTTAGTAATTAAAAATTATGTCCTCTATCAATTGAGAATTTCATTTTGGAGTTGGAATCCCTAGCTAAAGACAATTAAAAAAAATTAACCATTCCCCATTCTCTTGCAAATATTTGGCCTTTGATGCAAAGACAAGGATTATGAGAGGCTCTTTAGAAATCTATGCCTTACTTGGAAAATATATGCTAGCACTCTCTCCAGTGTTCCTCTCGGCTTTTTTCTGATTGCTAAACTCTTAGATCACAATGTATTTTCACTTTGCTAGTAATATGGCTCTTGAGTAATACTAGATATAAGTCTCTCTCTTTTGCCAACATAGAAGGACTTAGACTATTTCCATAGTTTCTAACTGAAGCTACTGATTCCAATTGGTTACTCTATTCCTAGACACATCAGTGGAGGGAAGGGAGTGGGATTTCATTATTGCCACAGATTTTGGTCCCTCCAAATCTTCACAAAGGGACTTGGTCATTAAACATCCTCTATGAAAACACAATCATGATATTGGGTGAAAGAGCAAGCTGCAGTGGACACAGAAAATGTGACACCCAACTATGGAAATTCTAAAAACACGTAAGTGTTTTTACCTTCCCGCTCTTTAAAAACTGATATATGTAGTTAAAGTATAAAATATATAAGAATGATACACACTAGTGCTCCATTATAAAAGTACTATACTGGATATTAAAATAAAGTTTGGGACCTCCTTGGTGGTGCAACGGGTTGAGCATAGCACTATGAAGCTATCCAGAGCCACTGCAGCCCCAGTTTGATACCCGGCCAGGGAGATTCCCATACGGTGCAGCAGACCTCTCCTGCCTTGTGTGCTGCTCCCCTCAGCACCAAAATCTGTGGCAATAATGGAATCCTACTCCCTTCCCTCCACTGATGTGTCTAGGAATAGAGTAACCAATTGGAATCAGTAGCTTCAGTTAGAAACTATGGAAATAGGCTAAGTCCTTCTATGTTGGCAAAAGAGAGAGACTTATATCTAGTATTACTCAAGAGCCATATTACTAGCAAAGTGAAAATACATTGTGATCTAAGAGTTTAGCAATCAGAAAAAAGCCGAGAGGAACACTGGAGAGAGTGCTAGCATATATTTTCCAAGTAAGGCATAGATTTCTAAAGAGCCTCTCATAAACCTTGTCTTTGCATCAAAGGCCAAATATTTGCAAGAGAATGGGGAATGGTTAATTTTTTTTAATTGTCTTTAGCTGGGATTCCAACTCCCCTCAGCACTGTATTTTGGTTGATCTGCCTGTTCTGCTCCCCACTCTGTCGCTGGTGAATCCTCTCACCACCCCACACCTCTGGCCTACACCCTGGCTTGCATGCATAAATAAATAAATTTTAAAAATAAAATAGTTTGACTTATTGAAAAGATGTTAAATTACTTAGTAATCTCTTGAGACAACATGAAGCAAGACAGTCATCAATTTCTAAAAATATATAGACAATCTTTATGGTGAAAATGTCTGGAGCCAGGTGAATATAAGAAAAGATACAGCCTTTAGATTATTATTTTTTTTTTAAATCACTGCTGTCTGCCAAAAGCAAGAGAAAACAAATAAGATTCTTGTTTTATCATGAAAGAAAACAAAGGGAAGAATGAAGGAGGCTTTTATGTGAGTGATACTTCTATATCTCTACATGGTTTCACAAAATGTAGGGGACGATGGGCGAATGATAAGTTTTATGATTACTATTTGCATAAATTTCTGGTGATTCCTATTTTAAGCAAACATTACATAAAATTAAATATTAACTAATGAAAGAGATACTTGTACTTTTTTGGTTTGTTTATAGAACTACTCAAAGCAAGATTATTTCTAAAACATCTTCCTAAATACACTGAGCTTTATTTAAGAAACAAAATTTTTGTCATTTTTATCTCCCCAGTTCCATGGACACTTACATGTCATGCCCTTACCATTAACTAGAAACACAGTGAAAATATATATGAAACTTTAGTGGATAGTTACAATTATTAGCACTTACCTGTAAGCACTCTGGGGTTAGGATAGATGGAGGAGGAAGTAAAGTGACTGTGCATTAAAGATCTAGACAAAATGAAGGTATTAATGTGAAATGGGTCTATTAAAATATGACTCAGGTTACAAGAAGTTGACACACATATGCTGTGCTAAATATATTGATTTTGTCTAAAGTATGTTTAAATACAAAAGACAGCTTAAAAATGTATAAAATGGACAACTGGTGGCTTTCCCTGTTATTTATTCCATGCCTTTGTGCACATGGTTGTGTGAATGCATGTGTGCATGTGTGCATGAGGGGGTGGTCACTATCTTTTAGAAAGAATGTCTTTCTGTCTCTCTCAGGGAGATAACTACTGATCTGCTTTTCCAGTTTTAGAATTATATTCCCCTGAGACTCATTTTTTTTTAAGATTTATTTATTTATGCATACAAGCTGGGGTATAGGCCAGAGGTGTGGGGCAGCCAGAGGGTTCACCAGAGACAGAGCGGGGAGCAGAACAGGCAGATCAATGGAAATACACTGCTGAGGGGAGCAGCGGGCGAGGCAGGAGAGGTCTGCTGCACCATGTGGAATCTCCCCAGCCGGGCATCGAACTCTTGTTGCCACTGCTGACAGCTCCACAGCGGCTCAGCACTTAACCGCTGCGCCACCAGGGAGGCCCTCCCCTGAGACTCTTGATAGATCTTGCCCTGCATTGTATATCACCAGCCTAGACAAACTCTCTTCACCTTATGAGCTTCTCAGTGAAGGTCAGGATGAAGAGACTGTTCATTTGTCATTGTAGTACTGAAATATGTTTTGCATTTTGATCTCTTCAGATCTAGCACAATACCTAGAATGGCATGTGTTAAATCAAATTTATCAAATTAATTAATTGATTAATGCATGGAGCCCAAAGAAACAAGAGTGTGTTTTCATATTCTTATTAAAAGAGATCCTTCCTTGACATCTATCATGTGCCAATTCAAGAAGGATTTAATTAATAGACATTACCACATGGCAAAGCATTTTGTAACATAATAAGGGGACTTTTGCCTCTCAGACACCTGTTTGGATCCATCCCAGTAGATAGGGCTGGACATTACTACTGCCAATATGAAGGAAGCTTGCAATGGATTAGAGTTTAGATTCCATGGAACAGGTGTTCTTGCCATAAAAGCCATAACTATGAACTGGAGAGGTTAGAAACAGAAAAACTCTCTAAACAAAGACATATATGTAGTCTAGGCAAGTCCTATGAGAGAAGTTCATGGTCCTAACATCGTAGCTAAATAGTGTGCATAAAAGATGCAGAGTGGACTGGGGTTATGAGGCCAAAAGTCTGACCCTAATTCTGGCATGACCCAGATTTGTTCCATGACAG
This sequence comes from Scalopus aquaticus, assembly GCA_004024925.1. NCBI lineage: Eukaryota > Metazoa > Chordata > Mammalia > Eulipotyphla > Talpidae > Scalopus > Scalopus aquaticus. The sequence goes on from PVIJ01001728.1 coordinate 92,421, forward strand.
AATGTTCCATGCTTATCTTGCACATATCCTGCTCCAGACCTGGAATTACTCATTTCTCTCCCCTGTTCTTTTTGGTTTCTTTTTCTCAGTGGGAATGACATTTCAGTATAGTAATAACTATCCGGGTACTAGTATATTCAGTATCACTTCATGGATAGTTTCAATGGAAAGAACTAAAAATAAATACATATATATAAAGCAAATTGGGCCTCCCTGGTGGCGCAGCGGTTGAGCACTGCATTGTGGACCTGTCAGCAGCGAGTTCGATGCCCAGCCGGGGAGAATCCCACATGGTGCGGCAGACCTCTCCTGCCTCGCCCGCTGCTCCCCTCAGCAGTGTATTTCTGATCTGCCTGTTCTGCTCCCCGCTCTGTCTCTGGTGAACCCTCTCACTGCCCCATGTCTCTGGCCAGTACCCCAGCTTGCATTAAAAAAAAAAAAAGTCTATAAAGCAAATTGCCTCATAGATCATATTGACACTTGCAACTAAAATTTATGATTAGAGAGGTTTTACTTACTCTTTTCTGCAATGTATCTGAATCAACTTTCTTCTAAAAGGAGATACTTCTTTCTCAATGACATGAGAACTAATAGAAATAGCATACACTCATTTATACATCTCCATTCTTCCTCATTTCACACCAAATAACACGACTAATCCTACCACCACCTATATATATATATATATATTTTTTTTTTTAAGATTTTATTTATACATACAAGCTGGGGTACAGGCCAGAGGCATGGGGTGGTGAGAGGGTTCACCAGAGACAGAGTGGGGAGCAGAACAGGCAGATCAGAAATACACTGCTGAGGGGAGCAGCGGGCGAGGCAGGAGAGGTCTGCCGCACCATGTGGGATTCTCCCCGGCTGGGCGTCAAACTCACATCGCATGCTGCCCACAGCTCCATGGCGCAGCGCATAACCGCTGCGCCACCAAGGAGGCCCCCACCACCAATATAATTACTGGGGGCAGGAAAACATGCTTTGCCTATGCTCTCCCCATTCTCTTCCCAATACCTACTCTGTGTGATCATATGATCACTAGTTACTACAGCCATGCCATTAAACTCACATTTAGTCTTAGTTCTATTAATAGCCTTTTATTTAATAATCAACCTGAGAACTTATGATTATGTCTCTTTCATACGTTTCATCTTCTGAAGCTTGTTCTTTAACAATTACTCAGAGTGAGCTCATGGGAAAAACACTTGAATTCTTAAATATTGATAACTTCCTGTTTCTCTCGTCTACATTTTCTTGAGTATCATAAATACTCCTTTGTCTCTATTGTACCTGTCTTGCTCAATTTTGATGGTCATTCATATGTTGTTTAAGGTTCTATCCTGGAAAGAAATTCTGACTGGTTCACAAATTCAAAGGGATGGGCCTCCCTGATGGCTTAGAGGTTAGGTCTTAGTACTATCACCAATATGGCCTGAGTTAGAACCCCAGACAGGCCACTGACCCACATGGCACAGCAGACCTCTCCTGTCTCTCCCGCTGTTCCCCTCAGCAGTGTCTTTCAGTAAATCCACCTGTTCTGCTCTCCACTCTGTCTCTGGTGAATCCTCTCACCCACCTACACCTCTGGCTTATACCCCAGTTCTATGCAAAAAAAAAAAAAAAAAAAAAAAAAAAAAAAAAAAAAAAAAAAAAAAAACAACAAACAAAAAACAAAACAAAACAAAAAACTTAAAAAGCAAATTTATAAGATTGGTTTGCTTCAACCCCTGACCTGAACACAGGATCTTTGGGCACAAGGAAACCCATTCCAGCTTTTGTGCTGTTCTCATATTGGTCTGCTGAGATTTTCAGTGAACCTACATAGTCTGTTTTAGGATTTTCCTCTTTTATATCATTCCCTCCATTTTCATCCACTCAGAGATTGATGCTTTCATGTAGGGAAATTCATAGGACTGAATTGGTGGGAAACCCCAAAATGTCTTTTGCCACATCTCTCTCAATTATTCTAAGTGAGAGGTATCCATCTTTAATTTTTTTTTCTTTTGCAAAAAATAAAACAGTAATAAAATTTGATTAAAAATATTTCCTCTCTTTTTCAATCATTTTTGAGAAATAATTTCAAACTTAGAGAAAAGTTGCAAGTATGGTGTAAAGTATCCCTTCCTACATTAGAACCATTAGGACACAACATGTTTTTAGCACATAATTCTGAGACATATTTTACTTACCACAATATCAACACTAAATTGGAAAGTGAACACCAATCTACTACATCCATATAATCCATATACCTCGTTAACTTCCTACCCAATTGTTGTAATGATTACTTTATTGCAGAAAGATCCGAACCAGGATTATATGTTGCCTTTAGTCATGATTTCTCTCTAGTTCCTTCCACTCCAGAATAATTCCTTAGTCTTTCTTTGATGCTCCTTTTTTTTTTTCATAGAATATGACTTCACTCTATGACTTTTGACTTTGTTATTAAATAGGTATTGTCTTGGGAGGGCAATTTCTTCAACTGGAATGTTGGTTTTTGTTTTTTTTTTAATTTAATTAGAAGTTGGAGACTATGTTCTTCCAAGCCTTTTTCTAACTTTAAGATTTCTAGGATCTGTCATATGTTTACATTCTTCCATTAATATTTTAATGTCTAAATCCAGTCATTCATCTTATAATACAAGAATTTGTAGATGGTTAGATGTGCATATATTTATACTTTCAGAGGGTACCATAAATTAGTAGATCAGCAGCTTCCCATTTAAAAGATAAAATACACATATCTTTCAACGATTTTCAATGGTAAGATGATAATGCCAAAAGCAGAAAGAGTTAGAAAATTCAATTGCATAATAAAACTGAACCAACAACTTTAAGCCCAGGAGACTTAAGTCACCATTGAGAAATCAGAACTTACTGACTGCATCTGGATTCCAAGCAAGCCAGACTGCTACAATGCTCCTTCCACTACAGTTGCTTCAAGTGGGAAATCTCCATAGCCTGGGGCAAACATAAAATATAAAAGAAGTCAACTCCCCACTCTCCTTACAATTGATTATTTAAAGAACAGTACTCTTTAGATTACATTCAACCTAGAAGCTGGAAAGGAAGTTGCTTCCTCTTCAAATAGAATGCCTTCATGACCCTTCACCTTCTTCAGGCACTAGTTTTATATCAAACAATGATGGAAAGCAAACAAAACCAATTCTCGGAGCTGCTGGCTTCACTTTACCCAAGTGAACCTGAAGCCTGCTATTCTGTTACAGTTCTTTAAAAAAAAAAAAAAAAAAAGCTGTCCAAGTCAAATCAATCCTTAACCCACACACACTCCCTGAAACCATAACACAGAGTTAACACAATCCCAAGGTGGCCTAGTGACTTAACCACAAATATCCTGGTGGACTTGTGATCCGACTTTCAGTTTACACAGCTGAAATGGGATGGCTGGGGCCCCTAGTTAGCACAGGGAATGAAAAATCTCTAATGAATGGGAACTCACTGCAGTCAAATGTGGTCAAGTCTGCCTTTGGACAGATAAAATGCAGGGGTCCATGAGTAAAATAAATGGCCAGAGACAACGAGAAAAAACATTCAACAAGTATCTAGCACATAGCAGAATCTTTTGGGTTGGGTGAGGATAGTAAATGAAAAGGAAATACAAAGATGAATAAGACATGAATATTATCCTCTAGACTAGACATGACACAGAGTAGAAACTGCTAAGTGCAACAAAAAAATAGAAAAAATCCTACAGAAAATGCTTAATAGCTGACTTTAGAGGACTAATGTATAACAGAAAGAAGAAAAAAGAAAAGCAGGACAAATAAAAGTGCTTAGGCCTGACTTTGGAAGGGGATTCTACCTGGAAATATGGGAATTTATACTGAGAGATAAAAGGAAAAATATATTTGTAAGGCCAGCTCACGGTCATTACCCCACCCCCAGGATCATTGCCCAGGGCCACTGGGGGCCTCAAGGGCCCCACCTGGTTGAATAACCACAACAAACAGGACTTGCCTCACTGCACTACCTCATGTCTGACCTTGGCACTGGGTGTCGACCACCGCAGGAGGCGGGGGTGGGGCAGGCCAGATATAGATCAGCACTGTCCCTATCCCCAAAATGGTAAAACCCCACCAAACCGTAACTTGGTGTGACTTCACTGCCCTCCATCTTGAGACCTGTGAACCTCACCAGGGAGCTTTTAATAAAGGCCCTTTGACTGCGGCTTTGCCTGGACTGGGTCCTTTCTTACTGTGCCTACCTTTCAATATTATGCATCTCTCTCTCTTTTTTTTTAAGATTTATTTATTTATACATACAAGTTGGGGTACAGGCCAGAGGCGTGGGGCGGCGAGAGGGTTCACCAGAGACAGAGTGGGGAGCAGAACAGGCAGATCAGAAACACACTGCTGAGGGAAGTAGCAGGCGAGGCAGGAGAGCTCTGCCACACCATGTGGGATTCTCCCTAGTTGGGTGTAGAACTCGCATCGCGCACCCTGCCGACAGCTCCACAGCGCAGCGCTCAATTGTTGCACCACCGGGGAGGCCTTATGCATCTCTCTTTTTTTTTTTTAAGATTTTTTTCTGGAGACTTGTTAATTTTAATTTTTTTAATTTTATTTTTATAAGGACAATAATATTTAATTTTTAAGAATTAAATTTAATTATTTTTATGCATCTCAATGTAGGTATTTCTCTTTTTTTAATGTATATATTTTTATTGTTATATCTTTTACATTTTGTATTCCCCTTGGGCAACCTACCACCAATTCACCTGTGATCCATCTCTGTGGTTCCTTGTGTTCTTTGCTACTCCATTTTGTGCCCACTCACACATGCCCACACCCTGCTTTAGGTGCCTGCCATCAGGCATGAATGTAGGCCTGCAAAGGTCTATCATTGAGGGGTGGGGGGGAAAACCTGATGACTCTTTTGTTTACCCTACAACGTCTCAACTTATGAAAAGGAACCTAACTGATCTTGAGAGTATTTCTGATAGCAGGCAAATGGGGCTTTAAAATTGCCAAAGGCAGTGCCTAAATTGCTTACCAGTCTCTATCTTGGTTTTGCAACTGCACGAACAATTGCAAGACTACTCAAGCTTAGGGAACAATAACAATGGGATTTATTTAAAAAACAAGGAAAAGGAAAGACTTACTAAAGTCAACATATGGCCATTTACCTTAGTTAAAGCAATGTCCAGTCCTTTAAGTCCCAGAAAAGTAACAAATGTGGTGTCTTCCCACCACTGCTGATGTGGAGCTCCTCTTCCAAATAATAGCCCACATTTCCAAAATGGCGTCTTCCTGCTTCTGCAGACGCACAAAAATCAGACTGTAGGCCAGTTTCCAACTTACAAGGACGATACAGAACACAACTGGAGATGCTCCCAAAACTACTATGGTGCCCCAGCACAGCACCAGGCCAACAACACTGCAAACAGCAAATACAGCAGCCAGATGGCCCAACAGACTGCACTTGCGCATTTTAGGAAGGCAACCGCTCCGGGCCTCTGCCTTCTTCCTTCAGCTGCAGTAAAGACAAAACTAGGAACAGTTTCCGTCACTCAGCTACTTGCAAAGCCTCCAAAGTCACTAAAGATTCCAAAAACACTCAATCTATAGCCCAGCAGCTCAAAACTTCTGGCGTCTGATTTCCAAACTTTCAGTCTTGGCGGCTACATTTTCTGCCGCTGATTTCTCTATTCTTACATCATGGCGACTGTGTCCTCTATTCCTTCAGCATGGTGACTGCTTCTTCTTATTTTCCTTCATCATGGCGACTCATTGCTCTATTCCTACATCATGGCAATTGCTTCTTCTATTCCTTCAGCATAGCGACTGCTTCTTCCATTCCTTCAGCATGGTGACTGCTTCTTCTATTCCTTTAGCATGATGACTGAATTCCCCTTCTCCTTCAGTCTCCTTTATTTCTCATCAGAATCTCCACCCCAAACTGCAAACTTAGCATTTTTCCCTGGGGCTATTCATTCTCATCAGCAACCCCCTCCGGGGGCACCAATTTTACTGGACTTTGGACTCAGCCTGTTACAGTTCTTTTAAAAAATGAAAATACATGCAGTCACTTGGTTTGAAATGAATAATCTTGATTCTGTATCATACTGGTTAAATGTCCTACGTTTTTACAAGATGAAGACAGATCCACATATGTGGTGCTTCTGTCTCAGAAACCAAAAGAACTTGATTTGTTTCAAGGACTGATAATCATCTCCAAAGTGAGATTAATACCTATCCTACTGAGAATCTGGTCCTGAGATGACAGCAGATACATCATTTCACCAAGCTGTGCAATCACATCCACTCATTTTAACCAAACCTTATACTCATTTGATTTGGGACTGTTCACCCTACATCATACTACAGGGACTCCATCACTACCATCTCTACACATTCTGTAAGGCTTCCATCACAGTTACATTCTCTTGCATTCTTCTACAGCATTTTATTAAGAAGTAATCTTTAGTTATTCAAAACTCCCTAGCACCTTGTCATTGTCATAAGGCCCTTAATACATACTGCCTTGTTTCATAGATTTGGTATATGGCCTGCCTTCTAAATAAAATTTGGAGGATGTAGGGTTTGTCTTATGCATTTTTCCCCACCCAACACCAGTCATGACTAAAAGGAATCTATAGAAGTTCAGCAAATTTGGTAACAAGTGAGTAACTACACTGTCACTGGAATGAGTAATTCTGATTGCATAATTTGGATAGACTAGACTTTGCTGCTGTATAAATAATTCCAATTTTCTGTTGGAATTTGGACTTATAACAAGAAAAGTTAATTTTTCATTCATAAGGCAAGTCTACTGTGGATTTATTGGAGACTCTTCTCTATATCATTTTGACTTATGTACGTCAGCTGACAGAGATTTTGTTGCCTGAAGCATTAGCAGTTACCATGGCAAGCAGAAGGGAACATGATGAGTCAGGTGCCAGCTTGTAAAGACTTTTGTCTGGAAATTACATACATCATACATCAACATATTCATATTCCATAGACCAAAGCTAGGCAAAAGTAGACATGTTTTATTTTGAGAAGACAAGGAAATACAATTATCCTATGGGTCTAAAATATTCAATGAATAGCTCTAGTGATTACTAAGAAAGATCTTAAGAAATTAAACTTTAGTCTCCACATTTCAGTTTCTTATTCAGTAGGTATGGCAATATGGTAACTTCTATCAAAAACAAATTCAAAAATAATTTATTTAGATACCTGGAGCAGAAATCATGGGATTCCTTCTTAATCATCTCTTAAATTATAAGTAGATATATAGATTGATTGGTAGGTAGGTAGGTAGGTAGGTAGGTAGATAGATTTTTCTGTAAAACGGATCCTCTAAATTTACCAGATCATGTAAAGTAGTATGCTACCAATGGAAATAAATTTATTGGTGTTCTTGAGGAGTTTAACACATGAACCTAAAAGAAAGCACTTGTTCTATTTAACAAAGAATAAAAGCTAATTAATTAAACATAATCTAATAATATTGTTTTTTTGTGATTTCTATTAACATCATAGATCTCCAGGAAAGACAAAAATGGAGGAAAATATCTTCAATGGAGTTATTGTAAGGCTGAATGATTTTACCTTTTACAGAGGTCTGTGAAAAGAAAAGTCCATGTGAAAGATATAAATTTTAATTGTCCCTATAGGTAATTTTTTTTGTTGACCTCAAAGGTAAGTTGTTAAACTATTCCTGAACAAGTAACCACAAGAATCAAGAGATTTCCAAGATTTTGCTAGTCTACAGCTTAATTCCAAAGAAAAGTATACATAGATAACAACATACAATTAAGTTTGGCTAGAAAGGAGAAAGGAATGTGGGACAGAGCTAGGAGCAAGGCAATGGACTGGAAAAGGCAATTGATCTGGGATTTAAGACAGCAGCAGATAGCATACAGAGGAGAGTCTTAATATGCAGAATCTGGGAAACAGAAGGAACCTTAAGGGAGTTAACTATGATCAGAAAGTCACTTAATTGGGGTGAGAAGAGAAATGTCACCTTGGTGATCAAAATACTTTGCATCACATTAATTCATTAATTTTGATATAAGGTCTCCACGTCAAAGTGAAATAAAAGGACACCTGCAGATTTTTTAAAGTTCCTAAAAACAAAATTATCATTTACTTGATTGGTGGATACAATTGATTCATAAAAAGGAAAAGACAGAATGTCTTCAGAGGTTCCCAGTGCTTGCTTATATTATCAGCTACTCCTTAAGGACAGTCATCGTATGGGTATTCCTCTAAAGAAATCTCAGAGATCAGCTCTGCTCTAAAGAATCTGGTCCCATTTTGGAATTTGTCACCTCCCATTTTAAGCTTTTGATATCCTGGGATTTTTCTAAAGATTTATTTTATAAAAAGAAAGCTGCACCTTAAAGCATTTTTAGCACTGCTCTTCTGAAATATTGCATAGGGTAAATCAATTTTTTTGGAAGGATAAGTAAAGGAAGATGCAGGAGTAAGATGCATAATGAGGTGGACTGGAGAGTTTAGAGCACTGAGTTGTTATACTTTCTTCTTTTTTGTTAGCTGGGGCTAATTATAATCTTTTTGAAACCAGTGATCGCGTAGGCATTCTGAATGGACCTAGAGCCATAATGCCTTAAAAAAGTGGTTCTAAGACTTTGTGCTTTTATGAACCAACAGATAATTATGATGTTGCTGCTGCTACTGCTGCTGCTGCTACTACTACTACTACTACTACTATTACTACTACTACTACTAGGGCCTTGGCACTACGTTGTCACTTTGGGGGAGACTGTGTCCAGACACACCATAGAGTGTGCAGGGCCTCAGTGAAATAAGTTTATGGGTCTCTATCTTTATTTTTAATTTTTTTTTTATTTATATCTTTTACGTTATTGTGTATTCCCCGTGTATTACTCACCACCAATTTACCTGTGAACCATCACCATAGTCCCTTGTGCTCTTTTCTCCCCCATTTTGAACCAAATAAGAGGTCAGGAGGAGAAAATAATAGCAACAACAAAACCAAAACAAAAACTAGCAGGCAACCATAAATGAGAGGCATTCAGCAAGAGAGAGGGAGGATAAGGGTTCAAAATGGGGTCCCTATCTTTATAACAAATTTTTTTTCTACAGTTTATTTATTTATACATACAAGCTGGGGTACAGGCCAGAGGCGTGGGGTGCGAGAGGGTTCACCAGAGACAGAGTGGGGAGCAGAACAGGCAGATCAGAAATACACTGCTGAGGGGAGCAGCGGGCGAGGCAGGAGAGGTCTGCCGCACCATGTGGGATTTTCCACGGCCGGGCGCCGAACTCGCGTCGCCGATGCCAACAGCTCCACAGCGCAGCGCTCAACCGCTGCACCACCAGGAAGGCCCTCTTTATAACACAATTGGCTTTTAAAATTGTGTCACAAAATTCTCAGACCCATATGCAACAGGTGTATTTATTCATAAGTGGGAATTAGAATACGAATATTGAAGCTACTCAAAGTATTTGTTTATTGCTCAATCAATGTGATTGAAGAGTCTTACATGGATGAGTCTCAGAAAAGCCAGACCCCAAAGTAGAAGTTTTGATGGTTTTGAAGGCCAGGGGCCTTCTTAAGATATTTGGGCTTTTCTTCATGACACCCAGAACTTCTTGGAAAGTAGGAAAAAAAATTAAAAAGAGTTCTACATCACTACTATCTCTTAGCAAAATACAAGCTCTTCACTTGCAGCTTCATTTTTACCACTTGAGCAAACTTAATTTCATCTAATTGCGATGAACTGTGTGTTTTCTTTTTTTTTTCTTTTTCTTTTTTAAAGATTTATTTATTTATACATACAAGCTGGGGTACAGGCCAGAGGCGTGGGGCGGCGAGAGGGTTCACCGGAGACAGAGTGGGGAGCAGAACAGACAGATAAGAAATACACTGCTGAGGGGAGCAGCGGGCAAGGCAGGAGAGGTCTGCCGCACCATGTGGGATTCTCCCCGGCTGGGTGTCGAATTCGCATTGTGCACTGAGGACAGCTCCACAGCGCAGCGCTCAACCTGCGCCACCAGGGAGGCCCGAACTGTGTGTTTTCTATCCAACCTCCCATGTGCTCTGCTGTTCTAAGTGAGAAGAATCTCCCAGTTCTAAATGGAATGCGTTTGACCAAACTCAAGGAGAGAAGATATCTTTGACCATGTATTTTTCTCCAGATGCCTTATGTGTGTCTTGTTCATTTAGCTCTCTTAATAATTGAGGTGAGAATTATTATACTAAGACTGTAGATGAGGAATTTGAATCTTAGGAATTTACCACCGCAACCCCCAGACCAGTGCATTTCTTCAGGTTTTTATCTTCTAGTCTGTAAAATTTAAGGTGAGAGATTAGAGTCAGTCATCTATCAATATAAATGTATACAAGATTACCAACAATATCTTAATGAGGGTAGTAAGCCCAGATTTGTTGGACTGCTTACTGTAATTCAGCTCAGGTACAGAAATGTGTAATTCTGTGTGGGCATTTGTTTCTTAGTAACAGTGAAATTCTTGGAATAAAATGTGTGACTCAAAAGTAGATAAAGCCAGGGCCTCCCTGGTGGAGCAACAGGGTAAGTGCAGCACTATGAAGCCATCCAGAGCCACTGCAGCATGAATTCGATACCTGGCCAAGGAGATTCCCACATGGCACAACAGACCTCTACTGCCTTGCCCACTGCTCCCCTCAGCAGTGTACCTTAGTCGATGTGCCTGTTCTGCTCCCCACTCTGTCTCTGGTAAATCCTCTCACCACTCCACACCTCTGGCCTGCACCCCAGCTTGTATACATAAATAAATAAATCTTAAAAAAATGAAAAACAAAAGTAGATAAATTCATGGTTAAAATGGGTTGTGCAAATGACTGAAGCAGACTAGAGGGGAACACATGAGTTGAGAAGCCATATTTATCAACGGAAAAAAAAAATGACATCTAGTAGAAGACCCTTGACAGAAAATTAGTACTTAAAATCTTTAAACTTGTAATACTGAGTTATAGAAAATAGAAAAAATGTTTGAACTGGAGAAAGTCAGACCTGTGTTGTAGGGGATTAACATCTCTCTGGAGGTACCTATCAAGTCTATTTCACCCCTTGAATTTTTTTTACTCTTTTAATTTCTTTAGATAAGATCTTCACAAATATTTCAGTGACTATAATGGCTCTTAAACTACAACTCTACATGTACAACATATACACACTCACATGTACACACAAACACCTGTGTGCACACATATACACATAAAGTAGATATCTATATGGGAGTACAGTTGATGCTGGAGTTTCAATTGTCTTTATTAATTTAAAGATAGCTTAAGCATATGGTAACACTATGCTCAAAATATAAAAAACACCAAATTTCCTCTCTGTGCAGAATATGGAAGTAGGTTAAAGAATGCAGAATATTAGATTTTTCAGAAAGTGAAAGACAGTTACTGCATGGCTTCTCCATATGGTTAAATTTGTGGAATTTTGAAGAAAACAAAATGGCAAAAGGCAACAAAAATAATTCTTAGTTTCTGTGAAACTCCACTGTTTACCAGAGGGTTGAGGGAGGAGGCAGAGAATTTGGGGGCATTGTGATGGTTAATTCACACTGGGCTTTGGCAGAGAGCATGTGAAAATGCACACATGGAGGTATGAAGCTGTGCTCCCAAACTTAATCATTTTGAAAATGAATGGTAAATTAATAAAAATTTGAAGAAAAAAATACTGGATTTTAATGGTGAATATAATATATATACAAATGTTGATCTATGATGATGCATACATAAAGCATATAATACTATCATACATTTGTTCCTCAAAAAATTTTAATGCGTACAGAATATTGATAAGAAGAATGTTTCACAATGGATCACGTTTACAAAGGGCTTTCATCTTCTCATTTGATCTTTATTAACAGCCTTGTCAGTAGGGAAGAGATGTTATAAACCCATTTAAAACATGAAGCAACTAAAACTCAGATTCCTGTTGGATATTACATACAAGGAAATGAAACCTGAACTGAAATCCACAGCATCACAACAGAAGTCTAAATAGTTGGGTAGTTACTGAGGTCCTGATTCTCTTTTCTTCCCTCTCTTTCTCTTTCTCACACACTCTGTCCTCTTCTCTCCTTCCTTCCCTCCTAATACCTCCTTCTCTCTTATTTTTTCTATTATCTATATAGCTAGTCTTATATTTTACTACATTTGAGGTTTGTCAGGGTACCAGTGATATTTTTGTTTATCCATTTTGGAAAAGAAATGGTTCCCATTTGGTTGGATTGACAACCCCCTGACCTAGAGTTCTGCACATGCCAGATAGGACTAGAAATCTTTTCTACTTTCCTCAGTCACCGTGATGCATTCAGCCCACCAGTGTTATGCAGAAAATTTAAATACAAGTCTTTAATTTAGCAGATCCACCCACAAGGTTCCAGAAGCTTAAGTCAGCATGAGTCTTTGGGAAAATATCACTCTGGAAAAAATAGTACATGTGAGAAAAATACTGTGAATTTAGAAGCATTTGTTTTACAAACTACAGATGCAGAGTGAAAGAAAATGACATCTCACTTTGATATTAAGCATTCCTCCATAACACATCCATCTGCAACATGTTTTGCAGTCACTTACCCGCTAAACCTCACAGCACACAGATTCGCACATGAGGTACAATACAGCTGACCCCGTTTTACAGATGGAGAGAATAGAAATACAGAGAGAGTAAATGAATTTCTCAAAGTTCCCAATCAGTTTTCAGACATCTGCCATTGGAAAGGAGTAAACTAAGTCACATTAGTCCTTTATTAAAGCCAAAAAAGGCAAGAGTATTGGTTGCAGATTTTCTCTGGAGGGGTTGTTGGCTGAGATCTGGTTAATAGGCAGACAGAGGACTTACCTTGACACTTTTTTTGGAGTAGCGATAACATAGTTTTTATCTAACTCTGTGTTTTTGGGTGGCGTCATTGGTGGTAAGTCAGTGCCTTAGCATAAACTGATGTGAGAACCTGAACAAAGTGGCCATTCAGAAAAGCAAACAAGTTATATAATGAAGGAAGTCTTGAAATGAGAAAGGGAAGACTCAATTTTTGGTCATGGCCTTAAGGTAACTTAAAAATTTACCTTATTACTTTGAACTTCAGTCATCTCATCTTTAAAGTAAAGGGATGGAATAAATCACTGGTTCACACAGTATGGTTCTCGAGCCAGCAGCATAAACATCAAGCAGGTAACACAAATTCTCAGGTCTCAACCTTTACAGAGTGAACCACAAATGCTGGAAGTGACCCCTAAAAGAGATGACTCTAGTCATATAGTACTAAGATCCTGAACCCATCATGTTATTGACATGATGAATTGCATCTTTTCAGATAATTTTAACGATAGTTTGTGCTCTTCAGAACACATATTAATCTGCAGTTTTGCGTAGATAGTACATGTTAATAATCTTCTCAACTTTGTTGACAGAGAAATTGAGGAACAAGCTTCCAGAATATAGGAATCAAGATGTACAAGAACATCCTACACTATCTTTCTTCCCTAAAATAAAAGAGGATTCTATTCTCCTTTCTTTCTACAACTCAAGCTTTGGAACTACAGTTGACCAAAACAAAAATCAATAGGCAAGATACTCGGGGCAATTCCCCCACTTACTTCATGACCTTGGCAAAAGAGTATGTATTTGTACCTTGTAGCTGCCAGGTAAAGTATGGCATGATCTTAGTTACTGGTTTCTACCTTATTAGAATGTCAGAAAGATAAATGAAATAATGTAAATTCAGGTTTTATAATTCTTGAGAAGGAGATGCAATTTTGAAGCATTTCGTGTATATAGGTCTTAGAGTGAGTTTCCTAAAGTCAGGATCTTTCCTTGTTTGTTTAAGTATTAATTACAGCCTGACACATTGCAGGTTATGGGCAAGTGCTTATTGAATCACAATGATTTGTAAAGATTTCGGTGAGTGATAGAAGAACAGTGCTCTGTTCTATGTGTAACTCGAAGAACATGACAAATTGAACTGTTGACCAGGCAACCAGATATGAACATACTTCAAAACATTTCAGAGAAGGAACAGTAAAAGAAACAATTCAAATTCCTTTGAATTCTTTGAATTCAAAGAATAAAAAAATATAGGTGGAACAAGGTGGCATCTTCAAGTAAGTGAAGAATAGGAGGTCTTCCACCAAGAAGGAAAACATGTAATGATGGATTCAAATAACAGATTTTAAGACTTTTAACTCTTCTTCAGCAATAGTGAGCTTCCTGTTAGAAGAGTTTGTAAAGATTTAGCAGATTTAAGTGATAGATGCAATAGAACTGACCTAATGTTAGCAATTAAGTTAAGGGAAGGAAAATCTGGGAGGCTGGGTTATATGCTGGTTACATTTTGGTTTTGGCTCCTAGGCCTAATTGGTTCTCTGCAGTACTCTGCCCCCATTCTGTGCCCTGAAACTTGATCTCCCCAGACTTTATAAGATGAGCATAGTTGTCTTTGAACTTCAGGTTGGGTTTACACACTGGGAGACACAGGCAAGAGTTTGGAGAGTGAGAGAAAAGAACACATTGTGTACTTATTCCATCCCTGCTGCTGCCTCCCTGCTTATGTGAGGGTCAGACAGAGGCAGTTCCTGTTACTTAAATCCTCTTCCAATTCCAATCCCTGTAACATTATTCTTTACTTGTGTACCTTTGAGCCTGAGATGGCAGCCACGTCAATCATTGCTAATCCTAAACTGCTCCATCCCTTGTTCCTCTTAATGCAGACCACGCTATAAAAGCAGTCAATTCAGCAACCTTTCTTCAGCTACCACATAGGGGTGCCCTCTAATAAGCTGCTTGTTTACGTCAGAGTAGTGATTCTGAATCTTTAAACTGAATCAGAATCATTTGACAGGTTTGTTAAACTAAAAATTACTGGTTCTTATGCCCAAAATTTGATTCAATGGATCTGAAATGGAGCTAAAGAATTTTCATTTCTACCAAGTTCCCAGGGAGTGGTGATATGGCTGATCTGGGGACCAAATTTGAATAATTGCCTGATGATATTCCCAAATGTGGCCATGCATCAGAATTACTTCCTGAACTACATAAAAGTACAGATTCTTGTAATTCCCTCTGGAGCTAATAAAACAGAACCTGGAAGCTTGAAGTCCTAGAATGTGCATTTCCTAAATCTTCTTAGATGATCATAATGAAATTTAATTTTTCCACGAAGATGTTTCCAACTCTGAAACAAAGAGAAAGTGAACTATTGCTTATTCTGTACCTTTCATTTGAAGGGAATGAGAAGACTCTGAGGCAGCCTGGAGGAACTGGGTGTTTGTTTCTCTACTTCCTCCAAGTTCCAATAGAACATAACTTGGGGGTGGGGGGACTTCTCTGAATTTCCTAAGACAGTGTGGTCACCTCTATCACTCATCTTCACAGCTATACCTGGCACACAGCCTCCCAGTGAGCATACCAACCACAGTGAATGTGCACTGTTAGTTCTCAGAGCTGACTCCCAGAGACAAGAGCTTCTTGGGGACAGGATGGACTCTTACCAGTTTTGAGTTACATGTGCTTGGTGCATCTTTATATCATCAGAACTTAGCCCCTGTCTGGTGTCTGGCACAGAGTAAGGGCTAGATGTCAGTGGTGAAAGAAAGAGGAAGATTTACTAGTAAATGAGTGAAATGATAGAACGGGTGAGTAGATGTTGTTCTTCCTCATCTTTTTTATTATGTCAACAACAAATAATAATCAACTTTTATTTTGCTCTGAGATGCTGATTTTAACAAGCAAATTTGCTAAAGCAGAGACACTTGAAGGGAGTTGGATGGCCTCATAGATCTTTTCTGTCTCTAAACTTCTTGGTTCAACAAGTAATAGAAAGGAATCAATCTCCCTGTGACTGACAGTTTTGACAGCTGCTGTTCTCAGGATGTCAATGCATAATCTGTTATTCTCCGTACCAACTTTAAACTGAACAGAGACATATGCACTGTCAGTCTCATCCCTCAGATCTTTCTCCTGGTCTCCAATTCCCCCCTCCTGCCCTCCTTTATTCTCTCCTCCACCCACCATGTCAGTGAAGTGTCTTTAAATTCTGTGTAATTTTGAAGCTCCTCTGCCCCAAGGTAGAAGCTTGATTAGAGCTCATCTTTGAGTCTTATTACAGCACGTTTACAGTGCAATCTCCAGCTTTGCAAACTAATAGGGCATCATAAACGTGAAGCTGCTCAAATAATAAATGAATCTTTTCTCTATGCTTAGCCAAGGGAAGTGGATATTAAAATGAATAAGAGTAATAATAAAAAGCGAGCTGGCTGCATGGGTATAATTAAATTGAATAGCTCACGCACAAAAAATAAAGCTCTGAACATTGACTTCCTTTGGGACACACCCCAGTACACCCAGACCTCGCCTCAGAAAGGTATGCACCGCTGTCATCCTAACGTAAAGCAAACACCTACACTCACCCTCCAGTCTGCAGTTGGGAGACAAATTTGGCTTCCTGAGTCAATGACTCTTCCAGCCCTTGGGAGAAAGTAAAACACCTATTTTTTTCTATCCTCATTATTCAGGAAACCAAAAGCCCTTTTTTTTTTTTTAATTGATAGGATGATTGGTCGTAAGGTGAGGGGTATTTGATTTGTATTCAGTGGTATAAATGAATTTTCATCTGTGCCAGAAAATGTAGCCAGCAATGTGGATGAGAAGTTTTGACTCTGAAGGCTGCTCTTCAGATAAATTGGGGGGCTCTTCCTTCTAGGGAATTCAATGAAAAGTATAAACTCCACTCTGGGTGGGGCTGCTGTCACCTATGGTTCCTCCCCTGGAGCCATTTGAAATCAGTCACCCAGACCAGGTCATACTTATCTTTCTTTTTCAAGAGCACTGGGTCCAAGATATCCCACTGAAGATTAGGAAACATTTCCTCATTACCTTTGATAAGGTGAGTTTATAAGAACATAGATTCCAGGTTATTTATTATTGGGTAACTTTGTGATTTGTGTAACTCTTTTCCATCAAAGAAGCTACTGACACAAAGTCCTCTCCTAGGATTCTTTCCTCTTACAAAAAAAAAAAATCACTATAAAATTAATATGGGTTTAGCACATATGATTTCTTTCTCTTGCTCTTCCTTTTGTTGTACTTTTGAGTTTCATCTTCTCTGTTTAGTGAAGTGAAGGGGAAAGCCCACACAATTCCACAGACCTGAGGGATTAAGCCATTGATTTTCAATTGCCTTCGATTGATCTTTTCAACCTGACAGAAATGTCTCTGAGGTGGAATATGGCTTAATAAGGATTCCCCCTCTCTCCATTCAGATGAGATTGGGCGTGTTCAGGGTGGTATGGCCATAGAACACCCCCCATCCCCCCATTCAGTAATCACAGTTAACTGAGTGATCTTCAAGCTATTCGTTTCAAGGTACTAGTAAAGAAGCCCCTGATGGAAATTGGTTCTCCACACCAATGTGACATCTCACTGTGTAGACCTGACAAGCGGAGGGAGGAAGAGATTTGTCTGATATCATCAAAAAAGCTCAAATCACATTGTTTCAGCTTTTGTTAAGTTTTTCTCTTTTTATCTTGTATTATATTTGGTATTCACAGCAATTACTATATTTATCATAGAATTCTGAATATATTAAAACTAAAATGAAGCAGAATTAATATCTTCCAGTATTCCATGAGTCTACCCTGCCATGTGAGTGACCTTGAGCACCCACTTGCCTTCTCAAGGTCTGTGCAAATTTGAATAGGAGTGTTGGAACAGTGATGTTGAATGTCACTTCAAGTTTTAAATTTCTGTTGCTGCGCTCTTAAGGACTAATGATTATCAAAGAGATCATTGCCTCTTAGGGTTTGAATAAGCAAGTGTTAAGCAAATGCATTTATTCACACAGGATTAATATACATGTATTATGCACGTAAGATGATTGTAAAAGCATAATGGAATATTGCTTTAACACCTAATTTTATATTATGATTGATTTCATTTTGTAGAGTGAAATCAACAGAAATCCAGGACTGGAAATTTTGAGTCCTGTTTTTTTTGTGCTTTTTTCCCCCAACTTATTGAGAAATAACTGACATATATCACTACATAAGTTTGAGTCATACAGAATGATAGTTTGAATTACATATATTGTGAAATGATCATCACAAGTTCAGTTAATAGCCATCTTCTCAATTGATATAATTAAAGGAAAAGAATGAATAAAAGAAGAGAAAAAATCTCCTTAATAATTCAGAATTTATTCTCATAATCACTTTCCTATATCTCATATAGCAGAGTTCTTTATGTCATTATGTACATTCCATCCCTACTAGCTAATTGTAATTGGACATTTGTACCTTTATTTCATCTTCCTTTAATACCCACTTACCCTTTCTTCTGCCTTTGGTGACCACAAGTTTGATTTATTTTTATTTGACTTTATTTGCTTGTTTGCTTTCTATTAGCTATATATGTGAGATCATCAAGTATTTTTCTTTCTCTGACTAATTTATTTAACTTAGCATAATGACTTCAAATTCCATTCATGTCACAAATGATAAAATCTCCTCATTTTTTATGGCCAACTGATGTTCTAATGTGCTGATAGATAGATAGATAGATAGATAGATAGATAGATAGATAGATATATGCAA
Source organism: Scalopus aquaticus (assembly GCA_004024925.1). Taxonomy (NCBI): domain Eukaryota; kingdom Metazoa; phylum Chordata; class Mammalia; order Eulipotyphla; family Talpidae; genus Scalopus; species Scalopus aquaticus. The sequence continues at coordinate 111,027 of PVIJ01001728.1, forward strand.
AACACAATGACTTATTCAATGTCTTCAGTTATTCATATATTGATGATGGACATTTAGGTTATTTTCATATGTTGGCCATTGTAAATAATGCTTCTATGAACAGGTAGATAGAGATAACCTCTTGAGTGTCCTGATTTTCACTTTCTCTTTACTATTTAATTTTATTGTGTGTCTACGGGCAAGTTATATAATTTCAATGGACTCAATGACTTCATCTGTGAAATGGTAATGCATAGTAGGATAGGAAAAATGGGATGATTTTATGCTACATTTCTAGGAAAACTTATAGTTCTATTATTTGGTGAGATAGCTTTACCTCTCTAAACACATCTATCTTCAAGTATCAGAATATCTAGATTATTTGCACATAAAAGGCAAAGGGAATTGGAGACAGTGACTATACCAGAAGAAGCTCTGGAGAGCTCCTACCTTTGTTGGTGAAGGTGTGTATTTGTTGGGAGCAGGGAAAGACCAAGGAATGGAGGCAGCAGCATTTCTATTTGGGACTTCTGCTTCACCCTTCCTTTACTCTGATTGTTTTCCTTTACAATTCAAAGCAAGCAAAGTATCCTTGGACATCCATGGTTGGTGAACTATAAATATAAATGTCATATATATTATAGATTCAGTTGTGTGTGTATACATATATGTATATATATTCTTAATTTAAATCAGATTAATTCATATTATATTGACAGTAATTTTAGCTAAAGGATTTACTGATTTTTAAGTGAAGAAAAAAATCAAAGGAAAGGGTTTAAGAAATCACATCTAGACATTGAGTGATGGCTTTTCATTGTTGAAAGAAATTATTTAATAGAAAATCATTGAAAAGATAGAAAAAGAAGTCATTGCCAAAATCAAATATAGAATCAACAACAGAAAGTAAAATGTGTATTTAAACTAAAACACTCCCCAAGCTGTGAGCTCTTGGACATGAAGTTGGCATAGGCATGATCTAGTTTGTTAAAAAGCTGCCAAAGTCTCACACTCTGAGACACAGAAGACCTATGTGAACAGCCAGGAAGGGTGGGCAGTAGTACTAAGCACAGTAGAGAGTTCTTATCACCAGAACGTACTACGAATAAATCAGTTAGAATACCCAGGAGTACTCTTCTGGAATAAGTTGCTTGTCCATTATAGAAAACAAATGTCATCAAATGTTCTTTAAGCAGAAGGGGTGGTGGTCTAGGCCATCTCCCCACTATTTTCCTTTTACTTCAGCCATGGTCACATTCCATATAGCAAACTGGCACCTTCTGTTTAGGTGCAGAAAGCAATAGAATTTTGCACTTTGCCTTTCAGGACCCAATTGCCTTAGAATACCTGATTTACCATGCAACTCACCTGAAAATGATTTAAATAATAATAGCACAATTAACTACACATAGACATTTGAGTCAACATGTGTGACCAAAACAACCTATTTGCTTAATGACATTGAAGAAGTTACTTCCCCTTTCAGGGTCTCTAAGAGATTGAACCACATTGGTTGTACCTTAAAATTTCTTGGTCATCTTTGAAATCTATTTATGCCTAAGGCCTGCCCCTGCATTACCAGTAAATTAGAATCTCTGCTGGTAGGATCTGGGTACTGGAATTTTTTGAAGCACCCATAAGAGTTTCTGTTATGCAAGCAAGGCTGAGAACCACAGTTCTTCTGATTGCAGGCAGGGAGAGCGCCAATGACAGGAGAGAACTGGTCTTGGATTAAACTCTGAAAACTGTAGAGTACAAATGGGAAGGATGCTTGGAAGGGGACATGCATATGTTGGGCCTACTTGTTGGAGCCATGCCCCACTGTCTTGCTACTGTGCAGATGGCAAATTGAGCCCCCCTCCATACCCCCAAACTAAATAAAGTCTCACAAGATCAACAGATCCCTCAATGTATTTAAGGGAAACTGAGATTGCTGTTTCCTATGATAATATTCAGACCCTGAAGCTCTTCAGTTTTCCATGAGTGAGGCTGCTTGAGAAATAATACACCACCCAGCAAAATAGCACCCCAAAAGTGCTGTTGCTTCATTTTGGCACGAAAATTGTGTTTTCCCTTAGGCCTTGCTTCGTAGGCTGGAGTTGCCATGGGAAGCAAGGCTTTATTGGGATGCCAGAACAAACAGGCTCTGAAACCACCCCAGCATAACTTATAGAGCTGCCTATAAATCAAAGAGAGCCCTAGGGTCAAAGCCACTTAGACACACACACACACACTCTCTCACATACACATACTCCCTGAACAGTATTACAAAGAAGAAGGTGTGTCAAGGAAATCCAACTAAAATTACTGCACGTAAGTAATAATAACTGAAATTTATGTGTCCCTTTCATCCAAAGATCTCAAAAGACACAGAATGTGCTAAGATTACCCATCTTTTGAAAGTTTTCCAAAGTTCTGAGGGATAAAAGAAGAGAAATTCTGCATATGAAACCAAGCAAATGGACCAGGCTGTGAGGGTCATCTACCCCATCCTGGTTGCAAGCACAGATACAAAAATTACAAGCCATTTTTTCTCTTTCCTAGGACATAGTCAACACCAAAGCATTCCAGAATATCATCTTCCAACCAGTCCATTCTGTTTTCTCTAGAAGACTTTCCAGCAGTGATTATTCTGCTGGGACAGGATTTTAAAGCAATCTCTCCCCACTAACTTGCAAATGCTGCTGTGGAGCTTTGACTACAATTAAACTACCTATCTCTTCTCCCCATTCTCTATCCACTGGATTTCCTTTTGTATCTAGAATGCTCATTCTCCCACTCCCTCGTGAAATCTTTTAACTCTGGGGAACAGTATCTTACTAATACAAAATCTGGCAGTACCAAGGTAATTTGCTATTTACAAAACATTTCTATACCTACAGCTTATTTCTGGTAGTAGTGCTTAAGCCCAAATGGACCCTGCTCTACTTCCTATAGGAATGAGGTGCTGTGGGCATTATCCCCAGCTAGAAGCTCAGTTGATATATAACTTCTCTCCACTTCTTTCCCTCAGGCAGTTCCACTTCTTTATTTTAACAATGCTAAATGGGAAGGTATGATTAAATTTGGATTCCCATGAGAAAAATTTTGGAGATGAATCCCACTTCTCCATTTAGGAAGGATTAGTCTGTTGTTTAAAAGAGAGGACATTTGCAGGAGGAAGATCAGTCCTCAATATAAAAAGGACCTGCATGGCATTGCACAGTCTTTCCAGCTCTGCCAATAGCAACCCCCATCTGTAATGCACTGCAGCGTGAGTCCTGCTCAGAGCTCGGGCATCAGTCCTGACTCTTAGCTCGGGGTTGATTTAGATCTATTTTAATGCCCTGGAGTATTTCTCAAAGGACACTCAGCCAGTCTAACACTGACATTGTGCCCTTGTGTTAACAAATGGTTCAGTCTCATCTCCCATACTCAGTCACCACCGTAACTCAGGTCCCATCAAAGTCCTTGTGCCTGAAATTCTTCCTTTGTAACTTGCTTAGCATACTAGTCTCCCTTCTTTTGGAGGACTGCCATCTCCCAAATTCAACATCTTCTAAATAATGCAGAGGTCATATAGATATAGTAATCAACAATGGTGGACAAAAAGCAGACTTGGAGCAATTCCTGAGTCAAATTTCAGACTCTCTTTATGCTTTTATTCTGTGTTTTATTTTGTTTTTGTGTGTGCACCTGGCTTTTGATTGGATGTTAGTCACTGTGGAGATTAAATAGCAGGTAAATGCTTAGGACCAGTGTGCTTTTTTAATTTTAAACTTTTTATTTCCTTCTCACATTTTCCATGACTAGACTTCCTTTCCCTGCTTGTTTTGACTCAAAAAACAGAGGCAGCTATATTGTGGTGACACATACCCTGTTGTTGCTGTCTAAAGGATTCCCCATTTCACTGTTCTTCACCCCAACACCTTGGCCTAGTTACCTTATTACCTCTGTGATTTTCACATTTACTCATGGCATTTTTATGTGGATCAAATGAGTTGGGGATGCTGTATTTGAGTGTGTAGGCTATTTTCTCTTCTTTTCATAATGTTATGAGAACAGAGTGGTAGTACAAAATTTTTGTAAGCACTTCCTTAGAAAAAATTTAAACTTGAGCAGTTTTTTACTGTCAAGTGCTGGTCAAGTTTGTTTTGGTTACAGTCACTCAACCAGTGTTTTACAATTACTGATATGCAAAGGTTTGGGATTTGCATTTATTTCTCTAATGTGTGTTTTTCTCAGGTCTTTGACCCAGCACTTGAGCTACAACAAAACTTCAAACAAGTCCTAAACTAGTGGGAGAGCTTCAAAGACTTCTTGCAGAGTCAATTAGCACCTATAAAATTTATCTCTGTTGTCATAATGGCTATTAAACTAAAGTGAGGGCTAATGAGGACTGATAACCACCACCTCCTGGGATTGTTGTTATTTGAGTGGAAAATAGCCTCTAACTCTCTACATTGAATATCCAATGTGCAAGATTTTAGATCCATTACTATTGAAGATTTGAGATTCTGTTTATGATTCTTTCAGATAAGGAGTTTTGCTGGCAATGAATATAACTTAGGTGTCTGCCTGGCTATTAAAATAACTTGTCAAGACTTCCCGATGAAATAAATACTGACCCTGAGATGTATATGAGCTGTGAGCTCTGAAGACCTCCCCTAATTAAAAGGGTCCATCAGCACCAGGTAGTATGGCATTTTATCTAGGTCATGGAACAAAATTAAGGTCAAGTCTTACTCTGCCATGTTGTGGCCTCTAGAACTTGGAGAAGCTAATGAGACCTTCTGTGCCCATGTGTTCTCACCTGTATGATGGGACTGATGAAAATATCCACATCTAGGAGTTATAGTGGATGTAAAGGATGAATACAAAGAACTCAGTAGTCACAAGCATCTGGTAACTAAGTGATTATTTTTTTTTAATCAAAGGCAAATAATATTTGAAGTCAATGGTAAACCTTTTAAAGATTCAAATTACTATTGTGGTTAAAGGGTCTTTTCTTATATGGACATCTTTCTCAAATTACCATGTAATTATAGGTATATATTTCTATATAAGGAAGACTAAGTGATTCAATATGCAGATTTTGCTTTATGTCCTATTTATATCATCTGATTATAAAATTAGCACATTCTAAATCTGTTTTGGAAGAACCAAAAAAAAAAAAAAACTAATAAATAACGGTTACTTTTTATTTATATAGGTGCTTTTGGTATTGTGGAATTTCTGATAAATATAAGAAAATTATTGGTTTTGTGCTCATTATACTAGGCTCTTTTCATTATCTTTCCCAATTTCTTGATTCTTCAATCCCTTCAATGCAGAATTCTTAGCCGTGGCTGCAATTTAGAAGCACCTGGGATGCTTTAGAAATGGACTTCACCCCTGACCAATCCTAAGAGGAGATGAGGGGTGGGTGGGAATTTGTGTTTTTCAAAAATCCCCACATGATTCTAAGTTACAATCAAGATTAGGAAGTACTGCTTAAGAGGGACTAAATTCTTCCCTGCCCTCACAAAGTCCCATCTTTTCAGTCTTAAAATAGTAGTCAAACTTTCCCTTGCACTGCTGACCTGCCAAACCAATCTCTTCTTAGCATCAAAACTGGAAAAGTCTTCAGAATCATAATGCTTGGCTCCTTTGTCATTTCTCTATATTATTCCTTCTTTATCACTTTTCTTTGAAGGTTAGATTATCACCTATAAGTATTTTATATTCAATGACTTAAAAACACCAATCTTTAGAAGTTGCTCTTCCTTCACAGCATTTTCTTGTCAAGTTCTACACCCTCAAACTCTTATTCCTCATTTAACCTTCTTAATACTACTTTCCCTTGATTTACTAGACACATTTATAACAAGTGAGAAATGTTTCAGAGAAGATGGTGGTGAATGTGGGTCTCAACCCCACCACCTACCACATCATGGGAGGGTTTAATGAGTAACACAACATAAGCCTTTGGACCATATCTGGCACATCTTTCACTCACTTACTATCTCTATCTTCTCTTTCTCTTTTTGCCCCCTTTTTTTTTTAAGATTTATTTTTTTATTTATACAAGCTGGGGTATAGGCCAGAGGCGTGGGGCAGCGAGAGGGTTCACCAGAGACAGAGCGGGGAACAGAACAGGAAGATCAGAAATACACTGCTGAGGGGAGCAGTGGGCGAGGCAGGAGAGGTCTGCCGCGCCATGTGGGATTCTCCCTGGCTGGGCGTCGAACTCGCATCGCTGCTGCCGACAGCTCCACAGTGCAGCGCTTAACCGCTGCACCACCGGGGAGGCCCTCTTTTTGCCCCTTTTCTAAAGAAGATGGAGATTTTTGTTTGATTATCATGGGAATGTCTCCTAGGGACAAGTTCCTGCTCCCGAGCAGAAAAGCAAATGTATTCTCTGCTTAATCTTGTGGAGAGGATGAGCAAAATTACCAAAAGAAGGGAAAAATAGAAGAAAGAGAGCAAGAGTTGGAATATTTATGAAAATTCTATTGTATGATGAGCTATGGAAATTCTTATTCAAAACAATGTATTGTAAAATACACTATTTTTCAAGATTTCTCAAGTTGAATTTTGGGTAACCATTTGGTAAATGTTTAGTTGGTTTGGGGCATGAGGGAATGTATGGCTGGAGAGAAGTAGTCCTTAGGGCAGCCAAACTATATTCCTGTTCTCCCCGAAACAGTTCTGGTATAAGAATAGTGATCACAAAAGTTACTATTTGCTGAATGCTTAGTGCTGTTTATCAATAGGTTGGTAATTGGCAAAATGGTACTCTAAAGGAGGATATACTCCATAGTAAAACAAACAAACAAACAAAAAGCCCAAAAAAACAAACTTCTATTTCTTCTATGTGACATAAATACTCACCCCAATGTCCTAACACATGATTCTATTAGAAAGACCAATTCTTCATAATCTGCCTAGCACTGAACTCCAAAAATACCAAGTCTCAGTGAAAAGGTATATTCTTCTAAATACTCACAATTACTGATCTACAGTTCTCTTTTGATAGAATATATTTTTTCTTCTGTTTGAGACATTCCAGAATCTAATGTCTAATGTTTATAAACTCTGTTAGACTATCAACTTAAGGATGTGCTCTCAGAGTAATACTTAGTACACTGCTGACACATAGTAACTATTCAGTAAATATTTGTTGAATTAATAGATGTGTTTTTTCCTAGTAGCTCACAGTTGGCTTTCTCGTGTTGCTTCTTTCTCGTTCTTCTTAATGAAAATTATAAGAATATAGATGAGGTGGAACTATAAATATTAATATTTCTCCTGATAAAAATTATTACTATTTATTTTGATACCTATTATTTGATATTGAACAACAGTTTCTAAATAGTGTTTCTTGAAGTTTTGAAAACAAAACATTGCTAACCCATGTTGGAAAAAAAAACAACACTGGATTGTTGGGGGGGGGGATCATGAAAGGAAAGTTCTCAATAATCCCTAAAATAATTATCTGGCAATGTTGAATAAATGAAGACTAAATATGCAAAAAGCACAACTTGCTTATTTGGAGAAAAATAAAGTCCCTACTTCTATCTCATTTGATATTTAATATTGCTGAGATAAATGACTCTAAGTAAGAAACTTCATAGCTGATAATCATATTTAAAAATGGTTCTTAATTCACAGAGTCCTTTACTTTAATAAATCACTTTGCGATGAAAAATTAATACTCTGGATGTGGATGGAGGACACAAGGGTATAGAGAGTTTGGGTTGCCTGAGATTATCCAACAGTTGAATATTAATATTTAAATAAGAAACCATCATGGGGATGCTTGAACAAATACCCACTCATGACCTTTATTTTTTCATAATGAAGTTGAAAAATTCATTAACTGAAGAAATGTTGAAAAGAAAAAATAGGAAAGTGGAAAAGTCACCATTAAATTATTACCCTATGATTAATATCTTAAAAAATTGGTCCATTCCCTTCCCATTTATTTTTTTCCAAACACATACGTTATATTTGTAAAAACTTTAATCATATTTGTTTGAAATATAAGGATTAAAAAATATATCATTTTGTATTTTACTTTTCTTGTATGTATTGTTTTCTATACCAATACATATCAATTGAAAACATGAAAAGCTATACTGCATTTGAATGTTAAGATATATCACAAAATTATTTTCCTCATGGTTGAACATTTAGGTTATTCCAATTTATTTTTTAATTTCTGTCATTAATGACACCTTAGTAAATATCTGAGTAGACAGATTTCTGTGCACATCTCTGTTTACTTTTGTAAGTTTGAACTCTAGATGTGAAAAACAACTATTTCCTTTCCTTTAACTTGCAACCCACAGGTTACCTTCAGTATTATGATTCCTTTCAAGGACTGAGATTCAAAGCATGATATTATGGAAAGAGTTATGATCTGGGGCTTAAAGAACCTGCCTTCTAACCCTAGGTCACCATTCAGCTCACAGGAGGCAGCACAAAAACCTTAACTACCTCACACATAAGTGTGTGACTCTCTGTTTGTCAATTTAGGACAAATTGGAATATGGAGTTTTGAAGTTAATCATCTGGAGGGTCTTGTTAAATATAAATTTCTAGACCCTCCTTCAAGAATGAATTTATTAAGAAGACCTGACTTGGGTCTAAGAATTGTTGCATTTCTAAGAATTGTTGCATTTCTAAGAATTCCCAGATGTTACTGATGTTCTTGGCTTGGTAACCACAATTTTGAAAACAACTAAGCTAGAGCATCTGCTTAGAAGTAGAACTAGGATGATGGGTTTGTAAGAGAAATGTCTTCACTTATTTAAAACAAAATATAAGTTATAAAAATGAAAGCAGAACCTTAAACTGGAAAGGAAAGGAGAAAAGTATCACCTAATTTTCCCCCTTCAATCCAACCATGTTCTTGGGGCCTCCTGTTGAGTTCCTTCTCCATAAGACCACAGACCAGAAAGGAAGTAGTTACCTTTCAATGTTCTAGGCAAAATATAGTTTTGCACCCCATTTCTTTGTTCACTGGAAAATAATTAAAATAATATAGAATTGTTCAAAATTAATTTACCAATAACAAAGACCAATCAAAAGAGAACAAAGGACAAGAAGTAGAAACACTAGTTACATAGTGTGCATCCAATCCAATTCTAAAGTTAAAAGGGCTCTGAAAAATAAACTGTAACCCTGAACCTTGGCATACCCAATCTCCCAAGATGACTGTAATGTAGCTACAGGATCCTGGGCCACTTCTTAAGCCTCTTGTCTGGCTTCTTTGCTTTCCAGGACACCATCTTGCCTGCATATGGCTGCAACTTTGCTTCCTTTCCCCTAGCATGTGCTAGCTTCTGGTTATTTTGTGACTAACACTATTTAAGGCCAACCTATTTGGTTTTGTTTGAGGGATAGACTTCTTTCTCTAGCAACCAGAGGATTTGGTGATTGCCAAGGAACTAACCCTGCCTAAGTCACCAAAACCCAGCTCTTTTTCACAATGTATATAGAAAAAGGTAAAGCAGAGTCATACTTTAATCACAGCACAATCCTAGTGTATATGTAACAAGGACTGTACACCTAAGATAATTAAGACTGTGGGGGAGGGATCATGGCTGTTGTTCTGTCACTGAGTATAAAGCTGTGCACAATTAGACTGATTAAAGGAAATTAAAATGTTCAGTCAGTCTTCATACACTCAGTGGGTTTTAATTAGGGTCTTTGAATCATCATGTGTGACCACAAGGGATGAATCTAGGACTCATGCATGTATATTACAGGGCAAAAATGGGAGAAACACTGTGAGCACTTGTTTTATACTGTGATGGATATAACATGTATTTTCTGAGAGAGAGAGTTGTCTAAAAGTAGAGAGATTGCTTTCAAAGATAATGGGTTGCTTGATACTGGAGACATTCAAACCAAATTCATCTTCAAACTCTACTTTTTCCAAGCCTTCTCCCAATCTGTAGACTCAGAAATCAATCCTAAATCAATTATTTTTTCCCTCCAATTTTCCATTCTGCTTCTACTCTTGCCTCCTACTAACCGGTGCAAATAGAGTAGCATTTTTTTTTTCTTAAAAGGCGAACTACATCATACCTCTGCTTAAAACACCTCAGTGACTTTTAATACACTTGGGATAAAAACCAAACTTGTTAATGTGCTGTAGATGGCCTTGCCTATGCCCACCTCTCTGATTTCATTCCTTCTACTCTTCACGTTCACCACTCTCCTGACCTTAGGTGTTCTTCCTCTTTATTGAATAGGTCATGCTTATGCCTTCCTTGATTCCTTTGCACGGGTCTTGTCTTCTGTTGGCTAGGCTCTCCCTGTAGTGTAATGTTAGCTCCATTTCATAATTCCGATTGCCAGCAAAGTGTTCTCATCCCAGAAACTCATTCCAACCACCTGCTATTAAACATAAAAGTGCCTATTGAATTTTCTTTATGAATCTTTGTCTACTTTATTTTTTATTTAGTTATTACTGTTTTATTTTTTCTCACAAGTATACATTTTCCATGACAGCGGAAGTTTTGTTTATATAATTTATAACTGAGTCCCTAGCACCTAAATTTGTGCCTGGATAGAAGGAAGGAAACAATGAAGGGAGGGAAAGGAGGAAGGAAGGAAGGTAGGAATGAAAGAAGGATAATTAAATGGCTTTAAACAGTTCATTTACCAGTACACATTTTACCAGTTTAAAGTTTTTAAAATTTTTACGTAAGTTTTAAAGAACAGTAAACTGACACAATCCCATCTTTGTCCCATCTCTTTTAATGAAATTATTTTATTCAATCAATGATTTATTTTATTTCTTCATGTGCATAACTATGTCATATTCTAAGAGCTACTCAGAATTCCACTTTGTAGATGTATTTAATGATTCCCATATTAAATCACTGTTTTAGAGATTGAGAAATTGAAGGTCTGGGTGGGGGACTTGCCCAAGGTCATGTGGCAGAAATGAGATAAGCTCTTTCCACTGCATCATCCTGGAATTTCTAAACACTCCAACCAGACTTACACCTTTTCTCTAAAGAAAGTAAGAGAGACTTCAGAGCCCTTATTTTTAAACCTGCATTAAATGGAAACCTTTGGAAGAGCAGGTGGTGGTAATGCTATGAATTTGGCTCCGCAAGGGAACATTGAGGTCATGATATTTTTCACATTTGGTAACTACAAAAATATAGGGATGATGTAAACTTCCTAAGACTTGTTGCCAGCCTAGTGATACTGGTAACTCTGGGCAAGAGGGTGTGTTATTGGTCAGAGCAGGCACATGTATGGCCAATGAGCTCTCTCTAGTCAAGGGAGATGCTCGGGTAATACTTTCAGAGGACTGTCTTGGATTCACATCCTGCTTACAGTAACACTAGCAAGGCTGCTTAAATATCCTATTAGATACATGACAAAAATACCTGATGATGTGAGAAAGTTATTAAGACCAAACAGCACCTACTTCGTAGAGGTGAAATATTTAACAAGTGAACATTTTAATGTGTTTTGCACACTCTGGTACTTAGTAAGTGCACAATAAATGTCACTTTTTAAAATAAAACAGCAGATTGAAATGAGTGAATTAGAATGCCTGTTTTTCTGAGTTAAATTGGGCTACTCTCTACCCAGCTTATCCTGACCCATCTTAAAATAACCCATCCCCAATGAAAGATTCACACACTCAGAACACCTACAAGCAAGGAACATTCATAGTGATCACCTGGTTGCGGCAAAGACATTGAATCAAATGAGCAAAGAACAAAAATAAATGAATGAATGAGTAAAAAAGCAACAATCATGCAGACATAACCCAGGGCAATGACAGAACTGGAATAAGAAACTGGATCTGATTTTTCCCCAATCAATTTTGCTTTTTTCTCTGCTTTGTATAGCAATGTTTATTACACTTTCCTTTGGTCCATTATTGAAACATTTTCTACATTAAATGTTCCTGACTCTCTACAGATAAGATATATAGCTCCACCTTTGGACTAGAGGCCAGGAGTAAGCTTACATTCATTCTACCTATTCTTCTGAAAGATCCTTAACCACACTAAATATGTGTCAACATATAAGGAATCACAAGTAGATCATCTCTAGGAACACTCAGGTCCAAAATTCTGTGAGTCTATTTCATAATGATAATACCAGACCAGTTTTCTTGAAATGGTTCCTAAATATACTAATTAAGATGACTAGGGAAATAGGTGAAATCAACCAAATAGGTAACATCAAAGAGATATTTAATATAACTTTAAACATGTAACTATCAGTAATGTAGGATTATGTCCCACCTGGTATTTTGTTCCCATGCAAAAAACGGATAAATAATAAGTTATTGTAAAGGACAGAGGATTTTAACCTTAAAATTGTTTTAATAATAGTTCCGATGCTAACTATACCTCAAATTTGGTGGAACAAACATTTTCTATTTGTGGAGTAGGATCCTCTCGCTAATTATTTGGTAGTACTTAGTTCAAAATTTTGTAAATAAATCCCACAAATTTGTAATAAGAACCAAAAAAAAATCATAATTCAATTTTCCTGACTTTACTGCAGCAATGTGCCCTTGTAGTTTTATACATATATATCAATTAAAAATTTACTGTCAATTTATATTATAAACTACAGAAAGTTTTAGCTCCCTTTGATTGATTTTCAACTGGCATTTAAGCTTTGAAAGAAAAACTAAACATTTTACTACATTTCTATTCAGATGGAGGTGAACAAATTTAATGCTCACCCCTTGCTACTCAGACACTTATTTCATACAAGGAGTAAAAAGAAGAGCGCAATGGTCTAAAAATGTAAAAATGTGACTCTACTGTTTTACTCACTCTGTGATTCACAGATTACTTCCCATTTCCTGAGTTCAGTTTCTTGATCTGCAAAAGGAGAGCAGAGTCTACTAAAACAATTCAACTCCCTCTGTCAATAAGTCAAGGATCTGTCAATAAACACCAAAAGGTTTAAGAGATGGCACAATTAAATTCCTTCTACACTCCCACGTGCCAATGAATGACTTAGCTGCAGAAAATAGTCATGTTCCTTTCAATGTGGATTTAGTTTTCTCAAACCCCAAGCAGCTGAACAAATAAGCAGATGTATTTGTGTTACTGCAGAAGAAAATACAAAGTTGCCTATATTTCTCAGTGTCTCACTGAGAGATAATTTGGGATTTTTTTTTTATTACACATTCTAGTAGCCCCCAAAGCCTGCCCCTTTGGTCTCTACATGTGCATTTTATTTCTTAATCAATAGAGGCATTTCTTGTTTCTAGACCACAGTCGGTTTGAAGTTCAAATCCTCATCCTCTCTTACCTGTATCACTACATGAACCTTCCAGTCTGTGCTTAGGTTTCTTCTCCCTTAATCTCTTCTCCTGCCTATCCCAGTTGATCTCCCCAGAACATAAATCTCACAACATAAATCTCATCCATTTGTGTAGATGGATTTTACTCCTATGAAAATTTAAGCTTATAGAGGGGAAAGGATCATGTTAAGTTCAAATTTTGCATCTAATGCAATGTCTGGAACATAGTAGTTGCACATTAAAGTTGATGACTCCTGATTATCTTCAAAATAACACCTAATTAGCTTTATTTTTACATGACTTGGTTCCAAGCTATCTTTCCAATTTCAGTGCCCCCCTCCTCTCTCATCCATACACCCTATGAAAACTCAAGAAAACATGTATCTCTTTAGAAATATGGACTATATACATATTGCACATTCTCAAGGTGCAGGGTGATTTTACAAGGATTATCTCTTTTGATCAAAGGATATACTTCAGGTTAGGTATCATTTGTTCAGTTTTCAAGACAGGGTGAATTAGTTGTTTCATTTCCTCAGCTAGCAGGTGAGCAATACTGAATCTCAATGATCTTTCTACTTGTCCATGTTGCCTTCCCAGATGCTTTGTGGTTTCACTTCATACATGCTATTTTTTCATTCTGGAATGTTATTTTCATTTCTCCTTTTTTGAAAACCTTAGATTAATCTAAATTGTCAAATCTCCTGTAGGTATTTCTAATATTCTTATAGTGGAAATACATATTCCCTCTCTGTGCTCCAGTATTTTGCTTATAGATTTCTACATAACATCTTGAATTATAGTAGGGATTTGTGTGGATGGATTTTACTCCTAAGAACATTTCAGCTCATAGAGGGGAAAGGATTATGTTAAATTCAAATTTTGCATTTAGCTAATACAATGTCTGGAACATAGTAGTTGCTCATTAAGTTTTTTTGGGAATGAATAAATGAATGAATTGGATATTTTCTCTTATTCTCATTTCTAAATTTACATCTCACCGAGGTATAGCAAAATCAATCACTAAACACTGCACAGGTGGGGGTTTGGCACAGAAAGAAAACTTCCAAAAGAACATAGCTCAAACTTCAAAAGTACTAATTTGGACTCAAATGTTATAAAACTCATGATAAAACTGATTACTCCTAAAATAAACTGCAACCATTTTCTTATAAATGATTCCAAAGAACTTTCCTACTGATACCACAGTTAAAAATAACAATTTTGTCTAAACTGTTCAAACATTAGTCGGTTTCCAATCTTGGAGCAAAATACACTTCTAGTTCTTCTGTGAGGCTAGGTGGTGATGTTTTCTCACATGAACTCACAGCTAAGTAGAGGCTTGGGTGTGTTCCAGAGAGTGTGCCACATTTTTAGTTTATTACAACAACAATGACGATTACAAAGATGCAAGCACATGGCCAATTCTCAGGCTTTTGTGGAAAGCATTGCTGCAGTCACGCAACAAGACTTTCCAGATTTAGTCAGACATGCCTATTTACCCATTGAGGGAAGAAAATGTCTCAGCAATCTAAACATGCCAAGAAGATATCATTTGTACAGAACCTGTTAGCTATTTTAGAGAAGGTAAATAAAAGTGAATCAATGCCAGCAAATTGTTACACATCTCTGAGACAGCATTAATGAAAAAGAAAGTTTTCTTCTGGGAGTGCTTGCTAAACACACAGAGACCCACAAGACTCCCCACTCCCTCAATAATGTCACCTCCTGTCTTGGCCCTGCCATCACTGCCCTAGTAGAGAGAAAACTGCCGCCACCATAAACGTCTTTCACTTTGGGCCAAAATAATACTGTTAAAACAAAAGTTGTGCCATGGTACAAGTTTTTACATGAATCTAAAATACCCTCATTGTCTAGAATAATGGAACAAGGCTTTCAAGGTCTATTTCACTTCAAGCTGGAATTCTCTCCCTCATCCCATAAAATGCTTACGATTCTGCATTCTTAAAGGTACAGCTCAGTTATCACTTTCCCGAAGGAGCATCCGTTTCAGTTCAGATGAATCCTTTCTCTGAATAGCCATATCCATGTTTTGTCTGTGCTTTCTATTGAGTTCCTTGCTTAGAAATTGTAATAAACCCCAAGGTCAGAATCCAATTGTTAATTATTTTTGTGTCTTGCAAAGCATTAATGAAGAGCTAATCAAGCAAGTGTTTTAGGTTTACTGAATGAAAAGCAAATGATTTTTTTTGTAATTAAACAAAAGAAAGACAAGCACGACTGCCTTTTCCTTGGAGAGAAATTCCTGATTTCAAAGTATAATCTCAATAAAGATACAAGTTAGGTCATGGAGAAATAAAATGAAAGCCAAACTTTCTTCAGAAGCAATTCTACTTTTATAAATTCAGCAGACTATACTTGTAAAGATTAAACAGAAAACAAGAGACTATGGTGATCGTTCATGGGTGGCTTGTGGTGGGAATTCTATGGGGATAACACCTGAGAGGAACGGTGTAAAAAATAAATAAATATATATATATATATTTACTTTATATATTTTTTAATATTAAACAAAACAAGATATGAAGAAAAGTGAAGAAAAGATGGAGAAAACATTAAAATCTCATTACTGTTTAATATTTTCCAAAATACTACTTTGTCTTCCTGTATCTCAGTGTGTCTCTCAATATCTTTTGGAAGCCTAGAATCCTCAGTGCTTCAAGTTTCAACTGAAAAAACAGGTGCAGAGATTAATTAGGTCACCCAAGTCCATAGGGCATTAAGTGGTGAAAACACAATAGGAAAATGGGGGGGGGGTTGATATTGTTGTTTGACAATAGACTCATATTATAATGCCTTGATTGTTACTCTTTCAAATTCCTCTTCTGTGAAATATACTATTTATCTATTTTCTTTAACCTTCATAGACATCATTGAAATAGACCTTTAAATTTAGGAAAAGGCTAAAATATTTTGTTGCTTGAAATAATAACATCCTAATTTAGCAAACCTTCATTGTATTTACTTAATCACCATCAAATTAGTTGCATATTTGTGGATTTTTATAAAAAGATCATTGATCTCCTGTGAGGAAAAGGAAGTCAGGAGTTTGGCCCGAATGTGTTGCTACAGGACACTTGTCAGTGGAGCTGGAAGAAAAATCCATACAGTCCAAGAGTAAAGACCAGGAGTTGTTAGTTTCAAATACCAATGTTAACAACTCAATTTATTTATCAAGTCTGTAATATTTCTATTCTCAGTGCACTGGTATTCAATTTTATCTTTGCTAGAGTCTTTTACTATTTACTATTTTTATCATTATTTTATTGGTGTCTTTTAAACATCTTTTACACTTAGTTTCTTAATTTGCAATGAAAGCATTAAGAAGTAATCTGTCCTTGAGTGTAGTTTTGGCTCTGAATCATTAGTAAATTATTTTAGTTATTGTCATGCTTGAATAAATGATGATATAGCTATATGATGTAATATTATGCAACACTTAAATCACTTATAAATTATTTTTATCCAAGCAAACCCTTCTAAATGATTTTTCCCCAAACTCTAAACCACTTTATACAATATTAGGGCACATTTCAATATGTCTTATGCTTAAAATATACTTCAAAGATTCTCATTGGTGCTTATCTCTAAATGGCAGAATTGGAACTGAATTTTTCACCCTCATCCCTCTATATTTTCAATTCTTAAAACCATAATTTAGAATTATAATAACTTAAAAATTCTATTTAATTTTCTACCATCTTACTAAAGCTGATTTAAATGGTAATTGACATATATAGAAAACACTGCTAAGTGTGTGTTTTAATCTTAATTTTGGAATATTTAATTTACACAAGAAAAATACTAGAAATTAAATTCTTCACTAGGGAGATGTGGGTTAATTTTAGTTGCTTCAGTCATTTTCCAGCTTTATACAATGAAATAAAATGGACTTTATCTGAAGAAAATTCTATTTATTTGATGAAAAGATGTTATTTGTTGTAAAGGCTTACTCTACAAGGATTTACTGACTTATTTATTTAATTTAGGAATATGCCCTCATGGCTTCTAGGTTGTTCCCTTGCCTCTTTCCTTATACACTCTATTCTATTACCCATACTGCTGATAGACTCTCAGAAATTGTTTTCTAATCATGGGGCTCCCCTAACAAGAGGAAATCTTCAGAATCTTTACTTCCTTTGAAATGGAGTTTCACATTTTTGACACGAGCAATAGAGTTTTTCATGTCTCTCTATACAATCCCTGAGTGTGTCTGTGCTTACACTATTTTTTCTCTAAACAAATTCAACAAGTTCAAAATGAGCATCAAGTTCAATTCCGTGCTCAAATATTTGAGTCCTTACTAGAATAATACAGTTTTCTTTATAATTACACCATTCTATACTTGTCATGTATTGAAATGTAGTTAAAATTTCCCAGAGCCGCCTTGTTCACCTCAACTAGAATAAGCAACTTGCTCATACTTTTTTTATGGCCCTTATGTCATACTGCCCTTGATTCTAGTCAATTACAGGTATATATTAAGTATCCAAATAACCTATTTTGAACAGAATTCAGTAAATGTATATTTCCTTTTGAGTACTCTTTCAAGTCCTGTGTCCTATCCAACTTTATAGGCTCGCTACCAGCATTGCATAGGGAGAACATGTTTCCAGTAGGTGCTTGTAAAAGAGGATTTCAAGGAGTTATTAAATAATACTTGTCTTTCCTAGATCAGGTTGATCTGCTATACCAGAAATAAGGATTGTTAATTTTTTTTTTCTGTTTTAGTTTTTGGATCAGTAAACAGTTGCAATGCTGTCTTCCCTATTTGAAGGCTGTGAAGGATTGGGTCCATTCCATGAAGCCAAAACTGATAGACAAATTATCTAATTCAGAAGTATGAGTGACCACAGAAGTGTGTGTCTGCAAGAATGGTAAGTCTACCCAGTAAGGCACCCTTAGCAAGTTGGCATTATAAGGACAGAGGACCAAGCCAGATGATTGAGAATAGAGAGAAATGAGTAGTAGAAGACTCTTGTAAGATAGAAGTTCAATTTTCAGCAAACCTCTAAGAGAAATGGTATTGTCCATAGCTGTCTTTCATATGCTTTTGTGGCATGATGGGCAGAAGAGTTAGTAGCATTTTCAGGGCCAGTAATAACATGGTGCCTTCACATCCATTTCCCCCTTTCTCACATATTAATAACGAGAGGCATGTAGTTCTTTCTAAAGACCAATAGAATTTTTTCCAATCTTTAATAAGCCTCTCTAGTTAGGTTAAATCTGGTCTGTTCTTGGGATTTGGAAATGTTTTATAAAACCTTGAAATGTTGGGGCCTCCCTGGTGGCGCAGCGGTTAAGCGCTGCGCTGTGGAGCTGTCGGCAGCAGCGACGCGAGTTCGACGCCCGGCCAGGGAGAATCCCACATGGCACGGCAGAACTCTCCTGCCTTGCCCGCTGCTCCCCTCAGCAGTGTATTTCTGATCTGCCTGTTCTGCTCCCCACTCTGTCTCTGGTGAACCCTCTCGCCGCCCCATGCCTCTGGCCTGTACCCCAACTTGTATGTATAAATAAATCTAAAAAAAAAAGACTAAAAAAAAAAAAAACCTTGAAATGTTAAGGCTGGGCAAAGAAATCACAAAAATATTTTAATAAAAATATCAGACATAAAAATGGAAGGGTATGACTTAGTAACACACAGCCTTGGTCATTGTTAGTCTGATTTGTCCTACAGACTTTATCTGTACCCTCAATGCAAAAATGTAGGAATTATTTTCTCTAAAACTCTCAGAGACACTTGCCACTTCCTCAGATCCCATTAAAAATAAATACTATGAGGAAAATCTCCTTACTTCTGTATCAAATGAACATGAATTTAGTATAAGAAGCCAGACTCCATGGGTTCCCAAAAATCTGATAAGTATAGGTGGTGGCAGAGATGAAGATGGATCCCAGTGAAACCCAGGTCTCCGAGATTGTGGAGATAATATTTCGGCAGCTTCACAGGTAGTAACACCTCCAAAGAAACTTGGAAAGTAATGGAAAATATTGACTGCTATGATGTGATAAAGGCAAGTCAAGTTCATAAATACAAATGAGAAAAATTCTTGAGAGTTACCTAGAAATCATGGGAGAACTTTGAAAGGGTTGAAGTCCTATATATCTGGAGGTAGCAAGATTTAATGTTTAAAAGGAATATTATTAGGCAGCTAGTAAGAGTTAAAGATTTGAGACCAAAGAAAATGCTTTCGAAAACCACTTTCTAGCCTGGTGTCATGGGACAAAATATGTAACTCCATTATGCTGTGGTTTCCTCGTCTGAAAAATAATCACCTGGATTGCTCTGTATTCCCTCACTTGCCTTGACTCATAGTGAGGCCATTTTCTCATGTACATTGCTTGCTCTTGTCCGACTTCACTGGACCTTACTATTTATCTAATTGGTCAGAACTCAAAAGGGTCATTGGGCTGAACAGCAGTGTCTTAAAGTCATATTTCATCACTTTTTTTTTTTTTCCCACTCTGGGTCTCCCTTAGGAAGCTGGCCATACTCTGAGCTTTGTGTTAGTTTCTGTTCAAGCTGAAGGCTGGATGAGTAGACACTGGGTTTGCTTCTCCTAAGCCTCAGGCCTAAGCTGTATCCTTCAATCCTATTTCATAAGAGTTTTCCTTTGTGGGCCTTCCCAGACATTCATAAATAATATCAGCACTTTCTTTCCTCTTGGCTGCCGATTCTCTAGTGAATATTCTCTTTGGCTGGGAACTTTGGAAAAGAGGAAGAATGAATGGTAAGATTTGGGCATCAAACCAGCCGCACCCTAAACCACACCCAAAATGCATCATTGTGCCTTTTCATAGGATTTTGGGAGGATTAAATAAAAGAATGTGTGTAAAGTGCTAAGCACAGTCCCTGGCATATAGTACCCACTCAGTAAATATTAATTACTGTTAATAATACACAAAGATCCCAAATATTTGCCATCGGCTATCTCTACCTGGTCAGATAATTTTTGAAAAAAGTACTCTTGGGTTGGACTTCTCAACATTTGATTGACGAAAATTGGAACAAAGTTAGTGTTCTAAATTTAATGTTAATTTTCTTCCTGTGGTTCACTAAAGAAGCAAGAATTTTTCTTTGAGTATATTACTCATTTCTGGGAGTATTTACTCTATAGAATGTCCTGGTTACACACATAAATGTCCATCATTTGAGCTTTGGGTAGCCAATAGACATGAAAGGATAGAAATGCATGGTCCTCAGAGCTACCTTGATGGATTATACTTAATGAATCACAAAGGGGGTGAGATGTATCTTGCAAAGAATTTAACTTTCTATGTTAAAAGTTCCTTTTTGATTTACTCTTATAGTACTAAAGACAAGCGCTGAAAGTAAAGGGATAATATTCAGGGAAAGGGTCTAATATAAGCAAATTTGAAGAGCAGGTCCAAGCAAAGTGGTGGAGGTTTAGGCACTGAAGAAGTACAAGGGCTCCCACAACCCCCTTCTGATGTGTTTTGAAAAGTAGATTCAAGAAACATTGTTGTCTCAATAAACCAATATTGAGTTTTCCCATTTTGGCTTTGCAATTTCATTTAGCTGCCTTTGTGTCTTCAGCACAAGATATATAAGTTCCATGTTCAATGTTTGAGGAATGAAAGGAGATGCATATATACAATTAGGCAGATGAATAAGGGGAGAGGACAATTAGCCCCTCAAATGTAGTGAGGCTACAGAGGGTGAACCAAAGAACTGACTTTTACCGTACATAGTATGGACAACTAGAATATGTAAAGATTTCTGAGGAATACTCAGTGGTACCTGCACAGAAGGAGACATCTCCAGCAATGTAGATTGGGGCACCCTTTATATCCTTCAACTATAATCAAAGGTAGTGATTTGAAATGATCAAGATGTTAAGCATTACAGTAGAAATGCAAAATTAAGCAACATAGACCAGGCTTTGGAGAAGTGGTCCTGTTGCTTCATCTTGCTTTCTGACTTTGAATATATCCTCATCACTGGCAAAGCTTCTGCTAATTCTCAGTCAAATGAGGGTCAAAACACATTATCTTAAGATCACTGTCTAGTTTCAGTGGTGTTGACATTATTTTACCGTCAAACAATTATTCACTCAAACATGTATTTACCATGTTCAAGCACCAGAAAACAAGGGGATGAATAAGATACAATCCCTGAATTCAAGGATCTTGTATCTGAAGAAGGAGGAAATGCAGTAACTTATCACCTAAATACAGGGTAAATGTGTGTACAGGATTTTAGGAGAATGTGAAGAGATGAGGCGAGCAATCCCAGATTGAGGATGTCAGAAATAGATTCCTAGAGATGATGTTCCAATTGATTCTCAGCTACCTCCAATTGTTCATTTGATTTGTTCACTTCTTTTCCTTTGTTTCATGGAATATGGTTAATATAAGGAAGCTAGCCTTTCTGGTACCAATATAAATTTAGGAAGAACTGATTGCTGAGCACTGGGAGCCATAAAATATATTTGTAGAGTAGAGAGGCAGCGTTGTATAAGACAATGAGTTGATTTTCAGTAGTTTAAGTTGTATTCTGACACTTTTCTTTATAACCTTAGGTGATTCAGGAAATCTTGTTGAACCTCATTTCATTAATTAGTGTAAAGAAAATAACACTTATTTGTCTCCCCCAAAGGGCTGTCATGAGGAGCAAATGAAGGAAAGTACTTTATAATATTGAAGAGAGCCTTTTCATTGGGGGGAGTAGATAGTCTGGTCTTCCTTGAAAGTACAAGAAGAATGGCTGGTGCAGGAAGGGACTCTTGTAGAAAAGCGAGTGGTGTTTTATTTAGAATCCCTGTAAATTTCTGAACCAGTGGAAGATTGCACTTCACGGGTAAGGATCATGGAGATGAAATATTCCCTCACGCAGTTCCATAGACCTGCATGCCTTTGTTATGTATGTGGAAAAGAGGGACAGCAGTGGGTGAAAGACAAGAAGGGCAGTGTCAGCACAGGTCAGGGGATTAGGCATCCTCCACAGTGACAGCTTCCAGGACTCATGCCTCCTGAGCTGTGAGGAGGAAGGCCACTAGGTTGAATTCGGGCACATTCCTGAGGCCTTGCATCACACTCCTAGGTTGCCGGTCCTGCTCATCTAAGTTCATTCTCCTAATCAGTCTCCCAGAACATGTGCTTTCCAGGCTGCCATATCTGATTTCTTTCCAGAAAGGATTATGTATAGGTGCTCTCACCGTTGTACCATCAACGCCAGGGAGAGCTGCCTCACGGCTGGGTCAGAGGATCTCCAGAACCACAGGTTATGAAACAGACACGCCAAGGAAGATTCCCTAGAAAGTGGACATGGTTTGTGTGGAATGTCTCTCACATCCCCAGTAACCCTAAGCCTTTATGTTTTGTTGTTATATATTTAAAGATGCAAAAATAGCATGTTAGAAAAGGAGCTGGAACTTTGAATCCCTCACTTCAAATACCTTGAAGGGAAGGGAGAGTAGCTTATTTTGTAACTTCTAGTGGTTACATGGTGTCTAGGGCTAGATTTAAGAAAAAGAAAATTACCCTCCAAGCATTTCTTTGATTTAGATATTTCGAACATTTCATTTCAGATCAAAGAACAGAGGGAGAGGGAGTGTAGGCAACTTGCTCAGGGTCACTTAGTTATTAAGGATGAGAACTAGAAATCAAACCCAAATGAAGGGACTTCAAAGTCTATGTTCTTAAGTCTCACCTTTTTCTGGAAAATCAAAGTGCTAGTGGTGTCTGGGCCCCTTCTTTTTCCAAAATTCTATGATCTTTCTTAGCCCTGTGTACTGTGAATAAATCACTTCATTTTTGAACTGTAAGGACTTTATCATGCTGGAGCATCCTCACTTCCAGGCATTTATTAGGAGCTTAAAAATATTAGTTGAATAGAACTTAACTGGATTTTTCAAAGCCTCATTTTCTTTATTTCTAAAATGTTGATGATAGTCCATGAAATATCATTTCCAATAGGTTGCTATGAGGCTCAAATGAAATCCTGTGTTTGGAAGCGCCATGTTAAAATATAGGATTATAATATTGTATGGAATATATTACTGTATTGCTATAGATATGCATAACACTACATCATAGGACTATAGCACAACTTATTTATACAACCTGCTGATGATGGGGCATTTTGGTATTTTACTATTACAACACATGTACATATGAACATTCTACATGTTTTATGAAAATATAGATATCTTTCAATTGAACAAATCCCTGCAATTAGATATATGATTAATTAAATATGTATTTATGTTTTGTGTATTTAAATATAATAGATACTTTGCCAAACAATTACTAAAGCACTTATATCAATTTTTTGTTCCACCAGAACTCTGATAACACCGGTCAACACATTTTTACAAAAGTCATGTTCCTGAAATAAAATTAGTCATTTCCTATCATTTTGTATATGCTCAACAGAATATGACAGTCAAATTCTAATTTTGGCTCTAGTTTATTTTTTGTAATCTGCAATAAATTGATGTTTACATCACAAAATGTATGCCAATAATAACAGGCCTATGGTTAATAGCTGTAAAAAAGCAAGTCATAGACTACTTCTTAGATGTCTTTGCTTGTCCCTTGTACAGCTGTTCAGGAGCATCTTTGGGGAGTGTCCAGCAGTAGTCAGGCAGCATTGTCGTGGACCATTTTCCTTGGTATCTTTGTTCCACTGATGCGATATCTCGATGAAAATGTTTGCCATGTTCATTACTAACCATACCACAGTTTTCAGCAAAGAGATCCAGATGGGAATGAAGGGAGTGGATCTTTAGAGACATATTGCAGCCAAGTTTCTGATACTGAATCAGCATGTCTTCTACTAGTTCCTTGTAGTTTTCTGCCCTAACATTCCCAAGAAAGTTTGTAGACACCAGGCAAAAAGCATTCCATGCTTGTTTCGCATCACCCTGCAGCAAGCTGTTGAACCGGTCATCTTTGAAGATTTCTCGAATCTGAGGACCCTCAAAAATTCCCTCTTTGATCTTTGCTTCTCTGAGTTGAGGAAATTATTCATGCAGGTATCGGAAAGCTGGCAAGGTTCCGTTCATGTCTTTCACGAAATTCTTCAGCAAACCTAGTTTTATGTGAAGGGGTGGTAGCGGGATTTTGTGAGTCTCGACCAGAGCTGGTTACTGGATATTCTTATCTCCAACTGCTACATTTTTTTCTGCAAGTCCATTCCTTCCGCAAGTAGTGCAATTCACTTGCTCGGCTATCCCACTCACATGAGAAACACATGTATTTTGTATATCCCTGCTGCAGTCCCATTAAAAGGGCAATTAGTGTCAAATCACCACAGACGTGCCAGCTTACTTGTTATACTCAACGTAATTCAGTAGCTGCTTTAAGTTATCATATGTCTCTTTCCTGTGGACAGCATGCACTACTGGAATAGATGGAAGACAGTTTCCATTGTGCAAAAGCACAGCCTTAAGACTCGGTTTCGAAGAGTCTAGAAATAGTCTCCATTCTCGTGGGTCATGAGTGATTTCTAACGCATTCTTGAGGCCCTCAATATTGGAACAGAATACCAATACTTTCCTTTCTGAAGAAAGGCTTCAACTGCTGGTGGTGCTTTTGATAGAAAGTAATTGTGACATCTTCTTCTCTTCTTCTAGAAAAGTCCATTGTTGGAGTCTTGATCCTAGCAATTCTGTCTTGTTCTTGGATAAGTCCAAATCATGAACCAGGTCATTTAGTTCTTCCTGTGTTAGTCTGTGTGGGGTTGATGATGCACCACAGTGAAAATCTGGATCACTGCATGCTGATGAAACAGGTGAAGAACAGGTTGGCTCACCCTTGTCCTCATCAGATGAATCAAGAGAATATTCTGCTGGAGGTTCTGGAATAGGAAGTCCCTCACCATGTGGAACTGGTCTCAATGCAGACGGAATGTTGGGGTAGATTATTCTTGACTTTGTTTGCTTCGTTATTCCACTGGAAAGAGGAGGAACCCAGCAGAAGTAACAGTCTTTTATGTGGTTGCTTGGCTCTCTCCACACCATGGGGACTGCAAACAGCATTGGTGGTCTTTTGCCATTTAACCACTATGAAAACTGTGTTGTACATGTAGCACAGCATATATGCGGGGCCCAAGGCTTGTCTTGGTCACCAACCTTCCATCCGAAGTAAAGATGACAAACCTTCTTTACTTGAGAAGTGATACTTTTCTTTGGTTGACAAAAGTCAATTCCCCACACATAGAGCAGAAATTGTCCACACTATTAACACACTTTTGAGGCATTACTGTTGTGTACTGTGCCTAAATGGATAGAATCATAACAGTTCTATGGAACAGTAATTTAAACTGTTTCGCACAAAGTCTGAAATATTTTCAATGCTCAACCTTTCCGACAGGGCTTTATAGAGTGCACTGCTGACGTCAGCTTACTTCAGCAGCTGCCTGGCAGTAGTATTGCATTGCATCAGAAAATGATGCAATCAACTCTGGATGATGTGTACATGATGGTGTTATGCAATGTGATGCAATATTATATCATTCTAGGCTTATTTAGGATGTTGTTGCAGTCCTACTGGATACATTTACAGGGTGAAACATATAAAATGAATTATATGAAATAACTTCAAAACGAGAGCTAATAAAAAATTTTCAGGGTCATATTCATGTTCAGCACACCAAGATACTACAGATTAGGCCTTTTTAAGTCAGTAACGATCTCAATGTTGACCAGTGTAATTAGACTACATTAATATAAAAAATTTTACTCATCAAAAGTTACTACCAGAAAAATAAGAATGTTACTGGTAAGTTGGAGAAAATATTGCAAATATATATATTTAACAAAATATTTGTATCCAAAATGCATACATAATAAGAGAAGAAAGTTCTGTAGAGAAAAAAAAAAAACACGTGAGAAGACAATCAACAACATTAGTTCTAGGGAAATGTACATTGAAACTCTAACGACATAATATTACACATCCACCAAAAGGATGAACAATGAAGCATTTTTAAAATGATAAATCTAACTTCTATATGAAGTTAGGAAACCATAGTGCACTTAGAAATTAAGTACTGTGTGTGTGTGTGTGTGTGTGTGTGTGTGTGTGTGTGTGTGTATTAGGCTAAAATCATAATGGCAGCAGGATGGAGGAAAATATAGAGATATTGAAGATAAATTAATTTCTTTTAGGAAACCTCCAATTAATCAAGATTGATACAAATAAATCAGTTTGGGTCCTTTTCACAATTCAGTTTCCCGGTAAGGTAGAATATGAGATGGAGGTTTGCTTTTTTTTTTTTCCCAGATTTTTTTTTTTGTTAATGAAGACTTCTTTTCTCTTTCAAGATGGAGATTTTTAGCAGAAGTCTAACCTAATTACGGAGTACTTGAGAATAAGACCTGTAGGATAACAAACAGAGGATTGGGCAGAAGTGGAGTTCAATTGCAATGTAGTCCTACCAAAGACCACAGTCATACTAACAGACAGCAGACAGCTTTGGATCTAGGTCCATTCTTTAGAGTGTCCCAAAGCAGAGCGTGGGGTTAGACATTTATGCTTCCACTTTAAAGTTAATAGGATTCCTTCTGGGAACAGGGAATGAGGACCTTGCTGAGGCAGTTCTTTAGCCAGCAGACTTTTGGAGGAGAGGTTCTCAGCCCCTAGCTGAATGAATACTTTTGTCAGGAAAGGTGGAAGAAATACAGTGAGCTACATCACAGCATTTTCTAAATTCATCTTCACAAAATGGTTTCATCACAAGGGATTTATTTGTCAGAAATTAATACGACCACTTAAACTTATTATTTGTGATTTCTGTTTATATGGGATGCATTCTTGTCCTTTTATTTTAAAATAAAATAGAATACATCCCAGCAATTAGATATATGATCAATTAAATATATATGTATATATATATATATATATTTGTGTGTATGTGTATTTAACTGTAATATATACTTTGCCAAACAGTTTACTAAAGTACTTTTATCAATTTTTAGTCCTGTATTTTTGCAATTCAATAAAATTATGTTTAAGATACAGTACTTTTACAGTTGTAAAAGAGAGTATAAAATATTCCTATACATCCTTCACTTAGATCCCCCTAATGTTAACATATTATAAAATCACAGAACTTTTGTCAAATTTTTAAAAAGTTGGCAGTGTTATATTAGCAAAACTCAAGATTTTATTCATATTTTACCAGTTTTCTCAGGATCCAATTAAAGATATTATATTGTGCTTATTGATCATACAATATTGGTGACACTCTTTTGTCTCTTCTTGTATCTGAAAATTCTTACTCTTCATTGTTTTCATGAACTTTGAAAAGTACTGGTCAGGTATTTTGTAGAATGTCCTCAATCTGGATTTTTCATATGCTTTTTTATTATATGTGTTTTTTCCCTCATTACAGAGGTCATGAATTTGAGAGAAGAGGGCTACAGAGATGAAGTGTGCTTCTCATCACATTATATAAGGAAGTAAATAATAGAAACATAACATTACTGGAAAGCTTAACCTTTATTGTTTCACTAAGTTAGTCTGCCAGGTACTCCCCTGTAAATGTCCTATACTCTATTAGTTGGAGGCAATTTCCTAAATTGAGGCCACACTCAAGATGAAAAGAATTCTAGTTTCTGGAAGGAGATGTATCTACATATATTCTTGATTTTTTTCTGTAAGAAAGAGCTGCTCTGTCATTCCCATTTATATTTTTGGTTTAATCACTAATAATTATTAGCATGGACTCAGCATATTTATTCTGTATTTTACAAAACTGCACTCTATAATCCAAGATGACACTTTTTTTTTCTCAAATTATTCTAGCTTTGATCATTTGGGGGTTCTTCCAGGTTGGCTCCTGTGTCCCTTTGACATGCCCTATACTCTGGCTATCTAAGCATTTCCTTCCTTCCTGGCCCTGTAAAATGGTCTGGGTTCTTTCCCTGAATTACATTTCATACTAGCCACTTTCCTAGGAACTTTAGTTCCTTTTGATAGTAATTCAAGTTTCTGTCCTATATTGTTTTCCCTATGCCTAAAGAATTTTTTTGACATTCCTCCCAGAAAAGATATGCTGGCAATAAATTACCCCAGATTTTGTTTGTCTGAGATAAAGTATTTCTTTCTCAAATTTGAAACATAAGTTTCCCATGTATAGAATTCTAGATTGGTGGTTTTGTTTGTTTTTCCTTTCAACACTAAAAATATCTTTCCACTCTTTTCTAGCTTACATGGTTTCTGATGACAAAGCTGTTGTATTTCTTATCCATGTTCTTCTATAAGAAAAGTGTTTTTGTTTTTGTTTGTTTGTTTGTTTTTTTGCTCTAACTTCATTCAAGAGTTTCTAGTCTTTGGTTTTGTGAGTTTTAGCACAATGCATATATATATATATATATATATATATATATATATATATATATATATATATATGTATACACACAGACACGCACACACATATAAATGAAATGTTTATACTGGTCCATTTTAGCACTCTCTGAAATCTCTGCATGTATGTTTTGGGGTGCCTGTAATTTTGGTAAGTTCTCGGTCATTATTACTTCACTTTTAGAAACAAATGTCTATTATCCTTTGTCCCATTTGGTATTCCAAATGGTTTCCCACATTTATTGGTTGTGCTGTAATTTTTTCTTTCTTTTTTTTAATATTCTTTTTTTCCCCCTTTAAATTTTGGTTTGTAAGTTTTTTTGTCTATCTCAATTGAAATTCTGGCTCTTGAACAATATTAACTTTACTGATAAGCCATCAAGGTGTTCTTCATTAATGTTACAGTGCTTAATATTTCTAGAAATTCTTTTTGATATTCACTGCTACATTACTCATCTGTTCCTAGCATGTTGTCTATTTTTTAGAGCCCTTAAAATATTCACCCTAGTGATTTTAAATTCCTTTTGTGTTAATTTTAATATCTGTGCCATACTGAGGATGTTTCTGAGGATAATTTGTCTCTTGAAACTATGTCTTTTCTTGCCTTTTGGCATGCTCCGAAAGCTGGATGTGTTTTGTTTGGTAATAGAGACTGAGATAAATAGACCTTTAGTTTCAAGATTTAGGTTAATCTGGTTAGGAGTTGGGCTGTGTTTAATGTTTGCTGTATCTATCATTGCCAAAAAATTCAAATCCCTTTAGTGTCCCTGTTTTCTCTCCTCTCCTGACTTTGGGCTCCCTTAAGTACTCCTCTTCAGAGAGAGTCTGTGCATTGAAGCTCTTTTCAGCTGTAATCCACTGTTATTGTATCGGAGTCCTATTGGTGCAGAGGTAGAATAGGTGGACGAGAGAGTGTTCTGTAATCCTCACAGTGAAATCTCGTGTCTTAGCAGCCTATGTATCAGGACTATGACCTTCACAAATGTTTCTCTAGTTATTTGTTTGGAGCAGGAAAAAGAAGTCTCCAAAATTGGATACTGGGACATGACAACAGTCATAAATTCTGACTTATTTGTAGAGAACATTTGAATTCCCAAGATTCATTTAACTATAACAAACATCAGGACTAGGTACAGACAAATTTTTCTATGGTATTGAGAGAGAACCTTTTTGCCTATATCATAAAGTGGTGTTCTATTTAAAAGAAAGATAGCAGAAGGAGGAGGAAATTTTTCAACCAAAGGAATTTTAAGGAGAGATAAGAGATGTGAGTTCAAGTTCCAGTGTTCTTGTTTATCCACTTGACTATGAGGACCTACAATTTATTGGCAATTATTAGAGGTTTTAGAAACATCCCACTAGGATGGAGAAGCCTAGAAACATGAAATCTTCTGGGATACGGCTTCCCACAGTGTGGAGGGGGAAAAACAACTCTAGAAGAACTCAAGCTTTTAGTTAAGCACCACCTTCAGTACTGCACATATAGGCATAGAAACAATGACAGGGTGATGGTGTCCAATAGTGTGAAGGAAGATTCTGGACAATGTTACTGCTTCTTTCATCTCTGTGGTAAGAACGTGCCTATCCTGAAAATGGAATCTAGACATATCCAGAAGAAAGAGACCTGATGCTCACATTTTCCAATGTGCTTCCCAATTGGAAAAAAATAGACAGACAAATTATACTTGAATTATCACCCACGTAGGTTGCAACAAAAACCATCTGACTTCATGAACCATATTAGGAAGAATATAGAAGATGTCAAATTGAATTATTTCACTCTTATTGCCATCAGGGCTATCCTTATACTTAAGCGAGGTTTT
Organism: Scalopus aquaticus; assembly: GCA_004024925.1. NCBI lineage: Eukaryota > Metazoa > Chordata > Mammalia > Eulipotyphla > Talpidae > Scalopus > Scalopus aquaticus. The sequence continues at coordinate 141,453 of PVIJ01001728.1, forward strand.
TCCCCCCTATACACCCACTTGCCATCTTCTAGAGAAACCAGAGTGGGAATTGTACGCAAGAAATCTGAAAACTGAGCCTGTTCCTTACTTACTCAGGTAGACACTGAGTTATCTAGAGGCAATGTTTAAATTATTAAGACTATCTAAATTTTTTATTAGAATTGAAGTATTTTATTTTAAATAGTTAAATATAAATGGAATAAATAATACAAGTAAAGAAATGACAATGTGATAAGAGTTGTGATAGCAGTGAAAAGTAGATACTATGGAAACATGGAAAAAATGTAAATTAATTCCAAGGCATGGATAGTCATGAAATAAGCCTTAAATAATTTAAGAATGATTTCAGTTAAAGAGAAAGAGAGTGAGACATTTCAATCAAATAAAACAACCAGGGGTAAGTCAAATTTATAAAAAATGCTCCAGAAATAACAAATAATCTAATGTGTTTAAATCTTAGGATGTTGGAAAGTGAGTCTTAAAATATAACAAAGTTAGGTGGAATGGCCTTCAATGACATAATGATGTTAACTTTGTTATTATTAGTAATTTATGATTTATTGTTCTTGTGAACACTTTTTATGTGCTAAGCTGTATTAATTATCGATTATGGTCTCTCAAACTACCACTTTTTATTATCTGGTTTTTTGCAGCTCAGGAATCTTGTCCTAACTTAGCTGTGCTTTTAAAGAGTTGAATTCAAGAGGTTGACTGTGTTCTCAACTGAAGCTTCAACTACAAAATAATTGCTGCCAAACTTATGCAGGTAGTTTCTATAATTCATTCCTTGCATTTATAGGCTCGAGGACCCCATTTTCTTGTTGGCTAGAGAATGTAAATTGTTGCTACCTCCTAGATAGAATCTATTCACAGTTCCAATATGGTCACTTAGCTTTATCCGACTGACAAAACAGATCTCTTGACCAAATTGTGGGATCATGTAAGTGATATATTTTCACTTTTGCTATATTCTATTGATTAAAATAAAGTCACTGACCCTGTCCACCCTTAAGGTCATGGGATAATTTAAGAGCAATAATAACATGATCAGGGATCGTGACTATTCTGTTCTGAATTCACATCTTCTTATTGTGCTATGTTGTATTCCATCACAAAACAAACTAAGTACACCTTGAATTCATAATGTCTCCTATATCAGTCAGGTTGCAGACAACAGTAAAAAAAAGTAATAGCCAAAGCTGGCTTGAGATAAAAAATGGAAATAATATTATCATGTAACTGGAAATTCCAAGTAAGACATAGGAGGTGCTTGATTTATGAGCTAGCATAATTAGACCTTATTCTTTCTTCATTTCTCAGTTCTATATTGGCTTCATTCTTAGGCAGAATATAACCATATGGAGAAAAATGATAGGCAGCAACACTAGCCTACATAACATTTCTCACTAATGCCAACTACAAAGTAACATTTTTTTTAAAAATCTAATAATTAAAATACCACATGATGTAATGATATTAGAAATCAGACTTCAAACTCCCCATATAGTAATGAACAAAAATATATATTTTGAAATAAATTAGAAATCCAAAAATAATTTTGTAATTAATAAAATTGAATGATATGCTTGTGTTCTTGGCTAGGAACAAACCATCTAAGCTACAAAATAAGTTTCTAAAACTTACCAGAAGCTGTAAAAAATAACAAAATAAACTACAAACTTTTCTGTGATAAATAAGAATTATCCCTATTTTCATGTCTGGTAGAGAAGCAAAAGCAGTTAGAGGATTCTTCCATAGATAAGGCGACACATCGTTTATGTTTTTTATTATTTATTCTTATATATATATTTTAATATCCACAATATATTAATTTTACCTTAAATACTCAATATTTGTCTAAACAAATTTTAAAATAACTACTTAAATTATAAAATATTAAAGTCATTTGATATTATTCAGATATTTACCTTTCTGTTAATTTTCACTCCTTCTTGAAGAAATGGGTTTTCCATCTGGTATATTGCCCTTTTGTTGAAGAACTACAGTGGCAGCATGACTCAGGGAGCAGGTTGTCTATGGAGCTGTGCAGACGGGTCAAAGGAGGACTCTTGGAGCCCTTGGTGACTTTTTAGACTTTTAATGGTCTTTTGAGTGGGGCAGCCAGGTATAGGGCAGGTTGGGGGGCGGGGAGCCGGGAGGCTGGCAGCCCTCCCAAACCCCCCAGTGAATTTACACTGTTTCTGGGATCTCTGGCAGAGTCTCGTGGTCTCTCTGCTGCACCCTGAATGGCCCTCAGCTCCACGCTGTTTTCTGCTGCCGCCACTGCTCCTGATGCTTCTGCTTATAAGCCCAATCTCTGGCTCAAGTGCGCCCACTCACGCAGACCCACACCCTACTCCAGGTGCCCGACATCAGGCATTTGTGTAGGCCTGCAGAGGTCTGTCATTGAGGGGAGGGCGGAAAAACCTGATGACTTTCGTTTACCCTACAAGATCTTATACTTATTTGTTAAAGTGCCAAAATAATCTTCCTATATTACAAATTTTATGTCACATATTTGATTTAACCAAAAGAAGGCATGAAATGTGTAAAAGGAAATCAAGAACAGATAATTAAGATAGTAGACTTAAAGACAACCAGAGCAACCATTCCATTAAATATAATGGAATTAAACATTTCAATTGAAAGATAATCAGACTGAATTTTAGAAGTAGATTTTTTTTTTTTTGGTTTAGACCACTAAGTTATAGATTTATCACAGATATTTAAAAGCTGAAATACTAAAGGGATTTTTTTTAAAGATTTATTTATTTATTCATGCAAGCTGGGGTATAGGCCAGAGGTATGGGGTGGCAAGAGGGTTCACCAGAGTGGGGAGCAGAACAGGCAGATCAACGGAAATTCACTGCTGAGGGGAGCAGCGGGCGAGACAGGAGAGGTCTGCTGCACCATGTGGGAATCTCCCTGGCCAGGCGTCAAACTCTTGTCGCTGCTGCTGACAGCTCCACAGTGTAGCACTTAACCGCTGCGCCACCAGGGAGGCCCCCAAAGGAATTTTTTTGTGAGATATGTAACCAACTAGTTCTTTAAGTCATATAAAAGAATCAAGATCCTTGAAAATCTAGTACAGTTTGTTATAATAAGATATAGTGACATGATACAGGGTCTGAGTGGCATACCCTATATTTTTTTCTGGTTCATTTAATGCTATAAGAATATTGGGTTAATGCTGGCTAATTACTACAGTTATGAGCAAAACCTACATAAAAGAATTCTGCTAGCATGGGGATTAGGACATTTTCTTTGCTAATAAAAATGGACAAATTAAGAAGAGAGTGCATGAACCATCCCTCCCTTTCCCCCTTTTCCGTGGAATATTTAAGTGATATAGTGGCAATCATTTTTGCAACCATAAGATGATAGGATGGAAGCAAAGACAACAACTTAGAATAATGCAACAGAAAGAGAGCTGAACCTAATTTTCTTGATTACATTAATGATTTGCAAAAGCAATGCTAGCAACTACTTAACTTTACACATATGTGAAAAAAACAAACCCCAATTAAGTAACAACTGTTATTAAGAATTCTTTTGATTGCTATCATACCCATTTCTTTTTATTTTTTTTTGAGATTGGATCACCAGCTTTCACTTTTTTTAATAATTTTTGCAAATATTTTTGTTTTTTTATTTCTTTATTTATATCTTTTACATTATTGCGTATTCCCCGTGAAATTCCCACCACCAATTCACTCATGAATCATCACCATAGTCTCTTGTGCTCTTCTCTTCCATTTTGATCCCTTTTTCTCTCCCCTCCCTCGCAGAATGTCTCTTATTTATGGTTGCCTGTTAGTTTTGTTGTTGTTAATGTTTATTCCTCTTGATCCCTTATTTGGTTCACCTGTATTACTCCTATAAGTGAAACCATTTGATACTTTTCTTTTTCCTTCTGGCTTATTTCACTGAGTATGATCCCTTCTAGCTCCATCCATGTTGCTGCAAATGGCATGAGTTTATCTTCTTTTATTGCTGAATAGTATTCCATCGTGTATATGTACCACATGTTCTTGATCCAGTCATTTATTTTTGGGCATTTGGGTTACCCATTTCTAACTATTTTAATTTCCAAAAAGAGACCTTCAAATTATGAAACTGCAACTTTCAGTTCCCCACCATAAAATTGTCAAAATTAACAAGTTTGATAATGCCAACAAGTGAATGAAAGAGGACAAAGGACTTTCCACACTCTATAATTATGCTTTCAAATTGGCACAAACACTTTGGAGAACATTTTTACAATATTAGCAAAGTTTAGACTTGAGTGTCTCTGCAACACAGAAGTTAATCTCAATTATGTATAGAAGCACTCATACTTAAGCAAGGATGCTAGTTACAACAGTACTTATAAGAGTGAATAATTAGAAACCTCCTATATATCCATCAATCAAAAAAATGGGAGAAAATATTTGCACACCATACATCTGACAAGAAACTCAGACCAAAAATCTATGAAGAGGTCCTACAATTCAAGAAAAATAAAACAACACAAAGCAAACAAAGACATACAGATCTAACAGGCATATGAAAAAAATGTTCATTATCACCTACCACCTGAAAAATACAAATCAAAACCACAATGAGATACCACCTCTTATCTGTGAAAATAGTCCATTTCAAAAAGACCAGATACAGCAAGTGCTGGTGAGGGTGTGGAGAAAAAGAAACCAACCCTTTTGTACTATTGGTGGAAATGTAGACAGGTCCAGCCTAAATGGCAAACAGTATAGAAGTTTCTCAAAGGACTAAAAATGGATCTTCTATTGACCTAGTAATCCCACTCCTAGTTTTATCTACCCAAAGAACAAAAACACTAATTCAAAAGGAAACTTACAATCCCATGTTTATTGCAGCACTATTTACAATAGCCAAGCTGTGAAAACAACCTAACTGCCCCAAAACAAATGAGTGGCTGCAGAAGATAAACTATATATGTACAATGGAATACTATTTAGTGATCAAAAAAGATAAAATCATGCCTTTTGAGGCAACATGGATGGAATTGGGATTCTGTTAAGTGAAACAAGCCAGAAGGAGAAAGAAATATAGCATATGGTATTATTTGTGGAATATAGAGAAACCAATCAAAGGTGAAATGATCTTGAGTACCCAGGAAATAGAAGATAGGATAAAATGAAGGAAATCCAGGGAGATATTTACTTTTAGTCTATATTTAACTGTATAATACTGAGCGATCATTAAAAATCCCAGGCATTTTTTAATAACGATCAACAGAAGATATACCTACCAACACATCATGAAGCCATTTTTAGAAATAATATACATTCCATCTTAAGAATAGATCTGAATTTACCAGAGGGAAAGGGGGGTGGGGCAAAAACAAAGTGGGGAGTGAGCACAGTTGACGATGGTGTTGGAACATGAGTGTTCCAACAGTGTAATAATGACACTTGAAAGGGGAGATCCTATCCTCAAAAACACAAACAATGTTGTAAACCAATGTTATCTCTATAAATAAATTAATTAAAATATAAATAAATCCATTATGGTATATAGACCTATAGTATGATAGTATTTAATAATTAAAATGAATGAACTTGATCTAACCGTATCAGCATAAATAAATCTTAAAAACAAAATTTTCTATTTCAAAAAAGTAAAGTGTAGTAGGATACACACAAAAAGATATCATTCATGTAAATTATTTTTTAAAGATTTATTTATTTATGCATATGGGAGCTGGAATATACGCCAGAGGTGTATGTGTGGGCAGTGAGAGGATTCACCAGAGACGGAGTGGGGAGAAGAACAGGCAGAACTACTGAAATACATTGCTGAGGGGAGCACTGGGCCATGGCAGGAGAGGTCTGCTGCACCATGTGGGTCAGCTCCCTGGCCTGGGATTGAACTCATGCTGCAGTGGCTCTGGATAGCTTCATAGTGCTGAGACTTAACCCCTTGCACCACCAGGGAGGACTCTCCTGTAAATTCTTAAAGTACAAATAGATTGAATTGAATTACTATTTGATCCCTACAAATTCATAATCCCTTCTTCATCACAGAAAAAACTCTAGCTGAATATGGCCACCAACTAGACATCGCATTTTTCTCTCTCTATTAATTAGGAAATTGAAGAGATGTTATTTATGCTGGAATATCTATTGAACTTTATCATGTTTAAAATTAAAATTATATATTAATAGAATTTTATTTCAATTAAAAATTATAATACATGTTTATATTAATGTCTTATTTTATTACAAAATAACATTAACAATAAATTTAATGATGGACCAGTATGCATGTTTTTGGAAAAATATTAATGTCTAACTTTATTCACAATATATAGGAACATTGATTATGTTGTTATACATGAAAACTTGGCCTCACACAGATATATATTGGAGTAAATTAAAGACACCTTAAAAGAATCTGAGAGATCTTAGGAGCCCTGAGGTTGCAACTGAAAACTGCTGTCTTGGAAGATGGTGAAACAACAAAATCATTTTTTTTTTTAAACAAAATCTTAATGACTCAAGATCACATAGCAACTTAGTTTCTCCATGTAGATGTCAAATGACTTTTGCAAATTAATCATAATTTTCAAGATTCTCTATTGGAAATTTCCCAACACATTTTCCCTTACTATTCCGTCAGCCAAAAGAGGATTGCATGACACTCCAAATCAATCACTGGCAAAATGGAGACACACTAGCAAATGCATTAGCCTTTAATTCAAGATCTACCTTGTGGGTCTGCTGAAGTTTGGCAGCCACTGTTCCTGAAAACATTGCTACCTCTTGCAAAACAAGAACAAGTTCTGTTAAAAAAAAAAAAAAAAGAATGGGAAAGGCAGGCGGTATAACTGTGTCTTCCACAACAACAGTAACATGCTTTTATTTTACCTAAACACTTCCTTTGTGTTAGATAATAAAAGGTAGCACACACACAAAAAAGCATCAGGATGCCTTTGTATGCTGCCTTCTAAATATATCAGTACAGAGAGGAGAGCCACTATGCAATGTCTTGACTTATTCAATTTTATTTAGCTCCTTTGACTTCACATAGCAGTTTGTATTTATATATTCTTGTGTGGCTAGGATTTTGCATGATCATGAGCGATATTACACACACTTAGCAGTCAAATTTCATCCTCTGATTGTTAATTCTTTGAGGGCAGGAATGTAATCTATTTTCTTTGCTATTTTGTTCCTGAATTCTCAGCTAGTGTCTTGCACAAAATATGCATTCAATATACCTTCTGAATGGTTAAATCTTGTTATTCCATACAATTTCTCATCATCTATTAGATGCTCCTTGTCTCCACTGAAACACTCTCCTCTACACAGAAAAATTTTTCCTCTACAAAGTGTCAAAGTAATAACCAGCACTTTTCTAGTATTGATTTTATGTCACCAACTTTTCTAAGGTTTGTATGTATATGATATGCACATTCCTGCTATTTAAATTAATCAGTATAATCACCCAGAAAAACTCCAGTCATATCCAAGTTGCGAGTCATGGAGTCACTTTATTCTGTACAACCTTAAATTTGGAGCTGTCACAGAGAGTGGAAAACACAAAACAAAATAGCTTACTCTAAATTCTAAATGTAAGCAACTATCATAGAAAATTACTATAGAAGAGAGATGGCATTGAGAAATATATCCTTTGCAATTCATTCCATAAGCCCCAGAACCCACCCTTCACTCAATAATCAGTGTCCAAAGAGCTCAGTGGGTCAGGTCGAGTTACCTCACTAGACATAGGACACCATGGCTGTGGAAAGTCCCCTGAAGTCACTGGAACATACACAGGAGTGTGTTTATGGATATAAATATAAAATGCTTCACTCACCTCAGCCCCCAAATCTGACCTTATTTGTCAGTGCTACCTTGGCTCAGTCTGGAGGGCAAGGAAAGAACATATTAACAGCTGATGCTCTGACAGAGGTGGGGAGGCGTGTGTGCTGGAGGTGAAGAGGAAGCTGTTATGCCCTGCCTGCATCTTCACCCTGGCTGCCTGCAGCGCTCCACTGGTAGATAAAGCTATTCTGGCTCCAGGAAATTCCAAACACTTTCTGTTGTAGTTGTTGCTGTTTCCTCCAGAGTAATTTCTTCTTGTAAAAATAACATGATCTCAATTTTTAAAATAGAGCTAGGGAGAAAAAAAAGAATTCATAATCTCCAACACCAAGCGCAATCATTTTAGCACTTCACAAAAATTCCTTACAGTATCTTTCTTATGCTTTTAAAAATCAAATTGCATTTTGTCTCTAGCCTTTGTTTTGGACATAAAACAGCCATATGGAGAAATGCCTGTGATACATATACATATACATAAATATATGGATTTGTGTGTGTATATGAATCATATAGTGTGTTTTATCTAAGACCATTTTGAGAATAAAAGGAGAATTAAAATGATTTGTAAAATTTTAATCTATTGATACATTTTTATGTGATATTTATGGGTCTAAAAATAGTACTAGTCAAATCTATTTTCAAAAATAAAATTTATCTTAAAACATTTCAATAAACCTCTCCATTCACATTTTAAGTTACTGTTAAAGTTATGTTTCAATTTCTTTATATTAATGAACTGAACTCAGCAAATTGATATCGCAATCACAAACTTTACTAGTTTTCTTAATAGTAATTATTTCTTAATTTTCTTAATTGTAATTATTTCTAATATCATGATACTGATGTTTTAGAAGAGTATTTTTAATATAGTCTTATTATTTTAATTTTGTTTAGTTGCCTGAAATACTTCTCCATAGTCCCATTTTTGTTAATAATAAATTTGAAATTATTGGCATTTTCAATCAAATCTTCTCTATAGGTGTATTCCTATCAAGATAATACCCTTGTATTAAAAAATTGATAAACTCAGTGCAAAATTTGCAAATGACCATATGTTCAATTTTAACATACATATAAAATGTAAATATTTCAACTCCCATACTCTCAAGTATACTGTCCTTTTCCTCTTTTTAGGATAATTTTCTTCCCTGTATTATTTTTACAAGTCAAAGCTCAGTACATGCAGTATCGCTTATTACTCATTTGAAAGTTTTACCAAACTACTATAAATAGATCTTTTTCAATCTTTATTTTGGTTTATTCTAAAATAGAGAATAAAATAAAAGAGAATAAGGTCTTCATTAAAAGTCCATTTTCAAGTTTACATAATATAAAGCACAATCAAATAATTTCAAAATTAAATCTTATACAGTTTGGACTTTTTTTATGATTTGTTTTTCAATAATTACATTTTTCTAAAGTAAAAAAATGAAGCTTTTTTATAGCTTCATTCACTGAATGGATTACATTTTTCCACTGATTTTGAATGAAATGCAAGCAAACTGTATAGATATCATTTACAAAAAGTTCAATGTCACTGCAGAATATTTAGGTTTATTTGAAAACAGTTCCTAAAAACTCAGATATTTCAAAATTCAGTGACAAACTGTTCAGAAAGAAAACCCTCACATTTCCATTTTACAGCATTTCAAAAATATATATTTAGCTTCAGTCACTTTATTCTATCAAAAGTGGGTAGCTCAATTTAAAAATGTCTTTATTATAAGTGGAAGCTAACTATGTGAACCATTTTGCCACTGTAAACCAGTGTCACGGACCCATTTATGTTATGTTTGGGACATCTGCCTTGCTGGGCCATCTACTCCTCCTTGCGTGCATGGTCTTGGAATTGGTGGGTGATGTTAGTTTGAAGACTGAATTTATTTAGTGTTTTAGACTGCAGCATGCTGTAAATACGAAAGTCGATATTTATTCCAATTGTCTTTAGGTTTATCCATGTTTAGTTGGGTATTTCTAAAGTAATCCCACAACTCTTTGCACGTTGGGATGAGAAGTTTGCTATCTAATCCTCCTAGCTTTTTTCTCTCACAATCACTGGAACTGGCAGGGATGGATTTTTCCCTTTTCCCCTTCTGATATGACTAGTATCTTGCTTACACAAAAAGTTATGTCAACTCTTCCAAGCCTTAAAGTAGGAGGTGGGGGAATTCAGAAAACCTTTCTATCTTTTAATGACACTCTCTTTAAATCTCCTCATCTTCCTATGGACATAAATTCCTATTTTGGTTGCATAAGCTGAATATTAACTTTCTTCCTCTCTCTGTATTATTATGACACCAATTGTAATTACTCCTTGTGCTTTTCTACTCGGCAGCTTCATAAATGATAAGTGTTTCAGTCTAACTAGGTGAAAGTCATGAAATGAGTCAAGCATTCATATAGTTTCAAACAATCACACCCTTCTATAATACATGACTAAAGAAATTGTTAGTGGGTCAAAAGTACATGTATATGAACATTTCCTTCTGAGATTATTGACAAATTGTATTATGAAAGAATTTCCTATTAGTTACAAGCTAATCTGAGAGTTTCACGGTATCCTTATAGTATCCTTATAAGGATTATTAGTTTCAAAATTTTTGTAAACTTAATTATCAAGTAATAATCATGATATTTTCTTAATTTTATTTTTCATCTTGCCTCACTAATTATGCAGGCAAGTGTACATGAATTCATGAACTCATGAGAAATAAAATTTAATAAGTTGATCTAGGAATACAAAAAGGCAAGGTGCTGAGCAAAGCCAAGACTGAGGGGTTTTTGTTACTGAGATCAACAGCTTTGGAATTTTACTTTTCTGTAAGAGCAAGATTTGTTTGCCAGGGCAGCTGATCTGAATCTTTAGTAACATGATGATCTCTAAGATTTATTTGGCTCTTTCAAGCTTCCATAGTGGTTGTTGTTGTTCTATAGATATTCATTTATCATGAATCTTATAAAATATTATTAATTCAATTTTACAGCCAAACTGAAAATAAGAGATCTTAAGTGATTTGCTGCAAGTAGGTAGAAAGAGCAAAACAGGGAAGGGGTAGGTGAGTCTGAATTGGAATTCTGATTCTACTGCTGGCTGGTTATATTATGGTGAAGATATTTTAAGATTTATTCAATTTATTTATCTATGCATACAAGACTGGGGCTCTAGGCCAGAGCTTCAGAGGGTGAGAGGATTCACCAGAGACAGAGTGGGAAACAGAAGAGAAAGATCTACTGAAATACACTGCTGAAGGGGGCAGCGGGCAAGACAGGAGAGGCCTGCTAGGCCATGTGTGTTAGCTCCCTGACCAGGGATCGAACTCATGCCGCAGTGGCTGGCAATAGCTTAATAGCGCTGAGACTTTAGCCCCTGTACTACCAGAGAGGCCCTCGAAGAATTTTATCTGCCAAGAAAATTTTATCTGCCCTTATCTGCCAAGCAAATTAGCAAAGTCCTCCTCAGAGTTGTAATAAGACATACATTTCTGGATACTTATAAAGGAATTTTGTTTAGAGCTTCAATAGTAATAGCCAGTTAAAGAATAATTATTCCCATTGACAAATAAGATAATGTCCTTTCTCTAATACTACACAGCTTTTCTTTCTTTTAAATAAAGCTTCTTAAAATTTAGTTCAATGACCTTACTGCATTAATTTTGTTATACCAAGGATCAACAGAGATAAAGAAAGAGGAATTGAAGCAAAAGGGATTTCACGTTTGAATTTACTTTACAAAATATTAAAAGCATTAAATATATACTATATATGCATGTAAAGTATTATCTATTTTACATATAGATGGTGATAAATCATAAAAAACAAGAATAACAAATATTAACCCCAGTGACAGAAAAATAGGTGCAGAAGAGGAAGACCCTACTCAGAGCTCCGCAGAGAGCAAACTGCAGATCTCCAGGGCCTTAAGTATCCTGGTCTCTGAAATCAGATCCAGGACTTTCAGCACAATGTGCATTTCACCCTTCTCAAACTGGGAAACACGAACCATAGGTTTCACTAGTGAAAAATGAAGTGGCCTGCCAAAATTCCAGTCAACTCTGCACACTTACTAGGACTCTAGAGAGCGCCAGGGCTGATGCCAAGTGCTCTGGGGGATAGAGTTGAGTAAGGCATGGTCACTGCTCTCTCATCTAGTGGCGGAAGCAGGCACACACACCAGTAACTTGATTCCAATGCAAACTGTGATATGTGTTATCTTAGATCAGTGGAGGAGACAGGTCACACGACTGGAATAGCATGAAGTCAGGCCCGAGGCTGAGGCCATGCTGTTATTTAGGAACTTTATCGGGTTCATCTGGCAGCTTGGCAATGGCCCAAAAGCCCTGTAGCTTCTTGACCTGGGTGTGCTGGGTCATAGGATGCTTCCATCCGCCTCTCTAGAGCCTACTGTGAGGGCCCCTGGACTCTAAGAGTAAATGAATACAAGCAGAGAGAGACTTCCCATCTTTTAAAACAAATGGCACTAGAATGCCTAGCAACCGTGGAAAAATGACTGTTTGAATCAAGTTTGCCTCTTTTCTCTCCTAGCCTATGGGAAGTGTCAAACATCAGAACTTCCAGCTCTCCACCCACTCAGGAAGTGAACAAAACCCAAATTAATGTGTGTGTTAAATTTTTCAGAGTAGTTTTGTTGTTGTTGTTGTTGTTGTTTTATCTCACTCAGCTTTGCCTTGGCTATGTCTCCCTGATGGAATGTTGAGGTGTTGTAGGACAGAACTTCTCTAACTCACCCCATCTCACAAAGAAACTGGGCAAAGTTCTATTACATTATATACTCAATCAAATTCACCTGAACTGAATTTAACCTTCCACTGTTCCTTGAACTTCCCCCCATCCTCCCAAATGGCTGTCAATTTTTCCAAATGGCCCTCAAAACTTAGAATTAAAAGTTAAAGGGAAGAAGTGAGATCCTTCTCTACTAAGTATTGCATTAGGACAAATAGATGAAAAATATTAAAGGTGGGAAGAAGTATTAACTTGGATGAATAAACAAGGAAAGAGACCTTGACTGTGTTCTACTCTGGCCCTGAGTGGGCTCAGACAAGCTATTCTCACTGAGTCTCCCTCCGCTAATTTGTCCAATACGAGGTATGAATAAGTTTGTTGCCAATACTTTGTTTATTTTGAGTGAGCTACCATTTTAATTATGGTTTTTCTTTATACTATCTGCAGCAATAATAAATAAAACATTTTTATTTATTTTTTTTAGAATTTATTTATTTTTTATTTTTTTTATTGTTATTTATGTCTTTTACATTTTGTATTCCCCTTGGGCAGCCCACCACCAATTCACCCGTTTTTATATTATTTTCTATAAAACATTTTTATATGCATTATTTATGTGAAAATGTGCTTTCAATATTACAGTTCTATAATTAGGACCTGACTATATTCAATAGAGGACAAAGTGAGCTGAGGAGTATTCCAAGACCTCTCTGAAGCAGAGTTGACATCTAGGACTTACCATGACCTAGATCAGATTCCTGTTGTCATGCAACAATCCAGATCAAATGTTAGGGCTTTGGAATGGACTAGTCACTGGTGTAAATACAGCCATGGAAGCCATAAACTTGTTCTTCTACCTCTGCTGGTCAGACCCACCAACCAGAGTTCAGTGAAGTCTTTAGCCAGAAGAGACTCTCTTATTTCTTTTTAGTCAGTCTTCACTGTCCACCTTCCTCTCACGTACACATAGGATTCAATTACCGATTAATAATGGTGGTTACCAACTCAGGAAGTCTAACCTCAACTGCAGTCTCAGCTCTTAACCTACTTTCCTAAGATATTTTTTAATGCAATATCTGCATGGTGTCCTAGAAGTTCAATGCATCTAACTCTCTTCACTGCCTTCTATCATAACACAACCTCTCCTGACCAAGGTGGCTTTCCCAACACTTGTTACCTGGTTCAAAACTTTCAGTTTAGGTCTGATTTCTTTACTGATTTTCTATTGTTAATCAGTGGATGAGTGTAGAAGATTTTTCCCCTTGATGTATCTGTTGCTGTAATATTTAAGCCTCATCGTTGCTTAGTTAGACAAATACATAACTTTTAAAATTTTTCCCATTGAGCTATTTTACCACGCACACCTTCCTTTTTAAATCATTCACACTTCTAATTAACAACTCTCCAAGGTTCTCTCTTGCTTACTGTATAGTCAGTTTCTGAAATGCTGGAGATCAAGACTTTCTGTGATCTGGCACAGTCAGCCATTCCCACCACTGAGTATGTCCCGCCACTAAGTGAACTGTGTGCTGTTCCTCCTTTCATGCTCCTGTCCATGCTCACATCTTTGTGACGTTATTTAGTATGCCCCGCCCTATTTCTCCATACTGTTCTAACGAAACATGATGCCATTTTCCAAGACACAGCTTCAGTGACCCTTTTTCCATTAAACCTTTTTTAGGCTGTGTTCTTTTTCTGAAACACAGGTCTTTTCATCTTTTGTCTTGAAGAAAGACCACTAGTCTTATTATGTCTCATATTTAGCTCGTGTGGGCACTTATTTGTCAGTGCTCTTCTGCTAACTGTCAATAACCAGAGGCAAGATCTGTACTGACTCACAGGATGTAAATGATAATGAACTAGGCTGGACTAGAGCAGAACTACATGCAAGGCACCACTGCCATCCTGAAAGAAACTAGACAGAAGGTCAGCGGCTTTGTTGAGTCAACTTTTGAGTTCCTGGTTTATTTGTGGAACCACACTTTCAGAATGTTTATTATTATTATTATTATCATCATCATTATTATTATTATTCGAGGTCACACCGGGACATGAAAGGGAGGAAAGAAATCAAGGTCGGCCTGTTCTCTTATCTATGATTTGTTCTCTTTCAGCTAGGAGGAGGATGCAGTTATAACAAAGATACCCTTCACTGACTTTAACACAAAAGCGGGTTTAATAACATCAGAAAAGAGCTTTAAAAAAATGATGCAAGAGGGTTGCTTGCCCCAAAACACAAATTTCAGTCAGGAGTTGAACCAAGATTGGGATTTAAATCTGGTATATCCTATGTGTTATATTCTCTTTCTATACTTGAGTAACTGTAATGCAGAACAGAGTTTGTATATTTTAGTACTGATCTTGGAGCAAATGGGTGACTGGCTGTACCTTCAAAGCTTACCCTAGGATCTTCCTTCACCATTGACAAATCATACCAGACTTAGCTGTTTGTCTGTCTCCCGGGCAGGAATTCCTGAAAGATAGAGTTTCTTGCACTCACCTGTTTATTTCATTAAATACCCAGATGAATGGCCAATTGAATTAATGGAATTTTCTGTTACTCCATAGCTCTTCCCTATGTCCCAGTTTTCATTCAAGTCACCAGAAGAACTCTGACTTGAACTTGCCAGGTAAAATTCCTCTTGCAAAATAATTAATTTGCCCCATGGATTCCTAACAGTCATTCAACCCCACAGCAAAGAATCTGGCTCCTCAACTCAAAAACTCTGGCATATGGAAATGAAGTAAGCACACTGTCCCTAGCCTGTCCTCAGCATGGGGACAGTGTGCCCTGGGACAGGGTCTGGCCCTCTACCCCAGTGCCTGAAGACTGTACCCAGTACTTGAAGACCAGGAACATATCCACTTGGTACTTATTCTCTTGCTTCACCTGACAGGAAGATGGTTTAGGCTTTCTCTTGCACAATGCACAGGGGGCGGAGGAGGAAGGCAGACAAAATACAAGTGGTCAGGTTGATTTCATCAGGCATAGCAGCAGCTCCTCAATATTTCTTTGAGAAAAGATGTTTGGCAGCTTAAGCACAGCATGCTCAGGCAGATTCCATTTAACAGGACATATGAGCGGTCTTCAATCTCCTCCTTCCCTCTTTTTGCCTCTCCTCTTTCTCCTGGCCCCAGGCAGGATTTTTTCTTTTCTCTTTCTTTTTATTTTTCAGGGAGGTGGATCAGGTATTAAAGAGAGTCTATGGATTTTATTTCAATTAATGTGCACATTTCTTCAATATTGAATTCTCAACAGATCTTCAGAAATGAGTAAACAATACATTCCCCCATCTTTAAAAAATGTGTTAATTGTTTTTCTTTTATTTTTCTGTATGCAAAAGTAATATGGACATTGTTGAAATTTTGAAAAATTTATTATATATGGATATATATTTAATGGATATTTTTAATGGCTGTGTTTAATGGATCATTTAACAAAAATAATTTATTATACTCTTTATTTAAATGTTTTAAAATGCGTTTCATGTTAGCAAATTTTCTTTCACAGCATAATTACTTGGTTCCATAGTACTACATTATATATTACTTGGTTCCATAGTAACAAAATTGATTTAGTTCTACACTTTTGGACATTAGGGTCTATTTCTTGGTTATGACATATGATTCTGTTGTGTATATTTACATTGGTTTTCTTAGAATGAGTTCTCATCGCACTTTGTGAGATATGACACTGAGTCTAAATATTCAAATTTAGCCAACAGATCAAGGTTGGACTGGGGTAGGGTTGAGAAGACAGGAAAACAAAATAAAGAATTGAGACTACTACTGCCAGCATCTGGATTCATTCCAGCCCACAGTTTACCATTGCCAAAACTCCTGCTTATTAAGCAACCTGCCCAAGACTCTCTGACTTTAATTGATCCATAGTTTCACTCATCCTTTTAATTACAGTCCTAAAGCACCCAGACCCATGTGGATCAGTGTATGAGCCACAGCATGGTCATCCTGCAGACTTCAACAGGTTAAATACCCACATATGTATTTTTAAAAGAACCTGATAACCAATCCATGGCAACACAAAACAAACTTTAGCCACTCTTCTTAATCTAGCAACTACTAGAATGCCATTCTCTTAGGACTTTTATTATGTAGATCAACTTAATTTTCTTCTCATCAAGAAGAAACTTTGTTCACTAGAAGAGAGTAAAATAGGAAGGAGAGGAAAATAATCAGTTTAGTGAACTAGAGTGAAGAACTGAATGCTGGTAAATTTTGTCTTGTATAATCATTTCTCAAATACTTCCTGAGATAGGACATATATAGGGAATGTGAATTAAAGAGGAAAATCTCTGCTACTGAGAAATTGGACAAGTCAAGAAGACAAGCAAACAGTGAACTACCTATCTGACAAGGTAATTGGTATTTCGTTTCAGGAAAACAATATTGGTGACTAGTGCTTTGTTTATGTTGATTAAAAGGGGAAGAGGGACAAACCTCAGATTTTTAATGTAAAAAACTTCAATTTATTGAGTAAAGTCTGCAAGGAGAACCTATGAAAGATGCAAAAGCATCTTACACTGAAACCCTCCAGTAATTTACAGTCTCATTAGAAAAAAAGACATATGAAATGGTGAATGAGCAGTTGTTAAAAGACTTACAGAACTTAAATTAGAAGGTAACATTTCCTTTGGGTAGATTCCTAAGGAAGGACTTGCTGGGTCATATGGTTAATCTATTTTTAGTAATTTGAGGATCTTCCACACAGCTTTCCATGGTGGTTGGATCAGTTTGCATTCCTACCAGCAGTGCAGGAAAGTTCCTTTATCTCCACATCATCACAGCAATTGTTGCTAGCTTTTGTTTGTTTGTTCTTTTAATATAGTCCATTCTTACTGCCGTGAGGTGATAGCTCATTTTTATTTGCATTTCCCTGATTATAAGTGATGTTGAACATTTTTTCATGTGTCTGTTGGCCATCTACATTTCTTCTTTGGTGAATTGTCTTTTTAGCTCTTCTGCCCATTTTTTGATTGGGTTCTTTATTTTGTTTTTGTTGATTTGTACAAACTCTTTGTAGATCTTTGATATCAGTCCCTTGTTAGTTATGTGGAGTACAAATATTTTCTCCCAATCTGTAGGGTGTCTCTTCATCTTCGTTTTTGTCTCTTTGGCTGTAAAGAAGATTTTTAGTTTGATGCAATCCCAGCTGTTTATCTTTTCTTTCATTTCATTGCTTTGGGAGGTCAGTTATTAAAGATGTTCTGAGTTGTATGTTATATATGTCTATTAATTCAAAAGGAAACCAACACTCGTGTGGTCATTACAGCACTATTTACAATAACTAAGATATGGAAACAATCTAAATGTTCAAAAACAGATGACTAGATCAAGAAGATGTGGTATGTGGTATACACACACATGTGCACACACACACACAGACTGGAATATTACTCGGCAATAAAAAAGATAAACTTGTGCAATTCACAGCAACATGGATGGAGCTGGGAGGGATTATGCTCAGTGAATTAAGTTAGAGGGAAACAGAAAAATAGTGGATATTTTCACTTATAGGAGGTATATAGGGAAACCAAATAGGGGTAAGGAAAGAAAAAAAGAAAGAGAGACAAAACTAGCAGGCAAAGTATAAATCAGAGACATATAGCAGGGGCGCAGGAAGAAGAGGTATAAAAACAGAGGAGGGAAAAGTACAAGAGACTAGGGTAATTGTTCACAGGTGACTTGGTGGTGGGAATTTTATGGGGATTATACTTGAGGGGAAGTATCAAACATTATACCAAAATGAATAATGGCATAAAATATTGAATTATTTATATATTTATAAATAAATATATTTAATTAGATAAATATATTTAAGTTAAAAAAAAAAAGAACGGTAACATTTCCTGGGCCTCTTTGGTGATCTAGGAGTTAAGACTCAGCACTATCACCACTAAGGCCTGAGTTTGATCTCTGGCCAGGGAGCTAACCCACATAACACAGCAGACCTCTCCTGTCTGGCCTGCTCCTCTCAGCATTGTATTTCAGTAGATCTGCCTGTCCTGCTCCCCATTCTGTCTCTGGTAAATCCTCTTACCCAACCAACCCCCCACCCCGACCCCGCAACACACACACACACACACACCTCTGGCTTATACCCCAGTTCTATGCAAAAAGAAATTTTTTAAAAAGATAATGTTTCCCATGGGGGTGTTCACAAAGGGTTCCATGAAGAGAAACAGGAGAAAACTGGATATTTTAAGGGTTTTTCCTTCCTTGCAGTTCAAGAAGAGTTGCTAAGATATATATAGGAACACATATAATTGGAGTTATAAGGGTAATCCTGAGGCAATGCCACTTAATGAAATGGACTTGGACTCCAGTTCGTCTTATTTCATAAATTTTGGTGAGTATTAACAATGAACAAAATATATCAATTCTAGAGTTGGAAGAGCCATTAGACAAGGTGCTCTATTCAAGTCACCAGGAGGGGAAGGCAATCACATTTGCATTATATTTTATACGTCACAAACCTTATTTCAGACATGTAATTTCAAGCTCAAATAATACTTGGTAAGTCTCTGACAAATATAGATATCTGTACCTATCTTAGCCATTAAAACAAAATAAACCACACCGTAATACAGAACAAAAATGGGTCTTAGGGTTTGTTGCTTGCCTTAGATTACAAAGGGCTCCCAACCATTTTCTTTAACTTATTCTACAGTTACTGCCACAGGAAATTTTGTACAAATGAAATAAACTTTATGCTTTTGGTCACCTATGATATATTATTCAGCTCAGTAATTATTCTGACCATTTTTATAGTTCAATTCTTAGATATTTGTCTTTTTCATATTTTAGAAATTCATTATTCCAACAATTAAGTGACACAGATCCAGCATCTGGCAATAAGTTTTCTGCTTTCTATGACATTTACTAAGAGCCAAGTATTTGACTTAACTCATTAGTCAGCTCTCCATAATTTCCCATGTATTTCATTAAGTTTTCTACTGAAACACTCATTTTAATTTATTTTTTAACATTTTATAACTTGCTCTTTTGATATTAAATATATTAATATATTTTATATAACATAATATACATTCATTATCATATATCTTATAGTATTACTTTAAATGCTATATATCTATTTGTAACCTATATCAATATAATATTAAATTGTCATGAATAATTTTTTTAAATACATTTTTATCAATGTCTGATAGAAAATAAGTGACTATACATGTATTTTCCCTATTAAAAAGGGAACAGTTTAAAAAGGAACCCAGTTATCTGCAACTGCCATAAAATTTAAGGACAAAAAGTAACACAACTTTTGGCAAACTTTTTTTTTTTGAGAAACCATTGTATACCAGGTATTATGATATGTATATTTGCATACTTCTTGAAACATAGCCACAAGTTTGAAGTCCTAGTACCTATGCTATTAGAAATATTTAGTGGTTCAGAAAAGATCACACATCTAGACTTTGAAGGCAAAGTGGAGATACCAGGACTTGTACTAACAAATGACCTCTATCCCAGGACTGGAAACTGTGCAAGGGAGGTGTCCCTGACATTATTTTCTTGTGCTGCTGAAGTTGGTCACTATCACCCATCTAAGGCTGTGAACAAAATGGTAGCAAATTCCACTATACTTGTTGCTTACTTCTTGATAGAGCTCAGTTATGGTACTGCCTTACGGAAAAAGCAGCAAAGTCCAACACTATTATAACAAACTTGATTTTTCTTCTTAGGGATTTGCTTTGACTTTGCAATTGTCCTAATGCAAATGTATTATCTCATTCTCGGAGACACCAGCAATCCTCTCCTCTTACACACACCATTGGCACTCCAGTGATGCACTTTCTTTTCATAAAAACAATTGCCCTAACAGAAGGGTTTCATAAACATTCCATCTCAAATAATACTGCCTCTTGATAAAATGGCATCCTCTCACTGATGAGCATAAAATATTTTTGCAAGCATTATTAATAACAATACCTCCTCACATAATAATGATATATGGAGTATCCCCTCTACATTGTAGGCAATTCTCTTTCAGGTTTAGAGGTAGGTGTCACGATACAGACAGAGAAAGGAAACTGAGCCTAAGTTGAGAAGTAACTCACCATAAGTCAAACAAGTAATTAGTGGTACAATCAGATCCAATATCTGATCCTAAAGTTAGAAACCACATTACTTATAAGACCTTAAGTCTCTCGCTTCACATTTCTCAATTTCAAGTTCCCCATTTTTAAATGAGAGCTATTAATAAACTGTTTTGTCTTCTCCACAGGGTGTTTGAGATCAAAGGAGTAGGTGGAAGGATGTAAGACTACTTTGCACAAGGTATAGAGCAGATTAGAAATACACAATTTGGTCAGTCTATCTAATATACCTCTCTTACAGGTGGTCCTTGTTGAGGACGGGCTTATTTTCCTTTTATATAGCCACCTTCCTTTCAAAGCTGCATTGGGGCTAGGGTTTAGTTTTAAGTTCAGAGTAAACCGCAATGCATAATTAGTCCTCGGTGTGTCAAACAGATCTGTTCCATTCCACCCACACTGGCTAATCTTGGATGAGGTGACTATATTATCTAGACTAAGGCCACCAGATGTTTCCCATAGATTGACTTAATTATGCACAGTTAATCTTGCTCACATTGGACGATGTTTTAGAGAAACACTTCTTGAATAATCTGAAAATGGTAAGGTGATCTTAGCCATTAGAAAATGTACTATAAAAGTTAACACCTAAATTCTATATATGGCTTTGCTACTGATCTAGTTGTATACGTTTAGTCTTGTCATCTTCTTGGATCTTGTTTTTCTCATCCATAAAATGTTAGACTGAAAATATTAGACTGAAAATACTAGACTGAAGAAGTCATGCATTTTGTTATGTAACCAGCATTTATTGGAAGCTGCAAAATATGCTTAGAGTTGATATTACGGAGATGGATGAGATTTTGATGCTTGCTTCCATGACTGTAACATCTGGTGAGGGGTATAAACCATTAATAAGAACTCAATGGGATGATCTCTAATGACTCCTCCAGTTATAATTCAAATGAATGTTCCCCCTTTCTTTATAGTGTATGTGTGACTATATGTGTGTTTGTGCTTGAAACAAACATACAGGAAAACACAAACCTCCTCACCTCCTCATACAGGAGCAAATAATTATAGAAAAGTTCATGCAGAGATAGATTCTGAAGGATAATTGTTAATTAAAGAAAAGCTATCATAGGAGATATAAGAATAATATTTACTCATTGTATTCTATTTATAATTCCATTATTCATATGGAAAGAAGCAAATTGTGAGAGGTTCCCAAAAGTCTTAGTGAAGCTGAGTAAACCATAGTGAAAAAACATTTTCACTTTAGTTTCATAATTATTGTGTCATTTTCAAAGTTAGCTATGTTTTCATTTAGGCCTCTAGGAAATCTCCCATGTCACAGCAATCCAGAGATGACTTTCCTTGATTCAAGAAGGATATTTGTGGATTTTCTGAGAACAATCACATAGGAGATACCCAGTCCTTGGATTAAAACTCAGAATCTCTAAGTTGAAGTACTGCCTCTGAAATACATGTTTGATCTAAAAAATAACTATGCAAGTCCATTGATCCCTATGGACAATAAGTTTTGTTTTGTTTTTTTCCTTTTCAGAGGAGGTATGTATTTGGGGGCATAAAGTGGGAAAGAGTGATAAGTGTTGGGAATGAGAAGTTTCAATAAATAACAAAATTGTACCAGTTCACAGTTATAAGGAGCTTTGTGATAATTTAGTCCATATGTTCACTTTACGTATAAACAACAAGGGACTTTAGAGAAAGTACAGAGTAAGACTTGTGTTAGACTTGCACATATTCTAGACAAATGCTAAGAATTAGAAGTAACAATTATTCATACCAGTATTTTATGAGTTTAGCAATGTTAAATGATGACTGTGTCAATGGATTTTGTTTTGCGTTTTAATATTTTTACAGTAAGTACTTACATACTTTACTCACTAGGAAATTATTTTTAGATTTAGCTTTTTGCTCTAAAACCATGCTCTCTCAAGGAAAACTGTCTATCAGGTCAATGAGGAATAGCATTATTTTTTTTCTTTTTAAACTTTATACCTATATATATATAGATTTTAGAAATAGTGAACTTTTGGATTCCAATGACTTTAGATTTCCCCAAGCTTCCTTTATTCTTATGCTCATGCTCTTAGACTATTTATATTTGGCATTGATTATGGAAAGAACCTACCTCTAAATCAAATCTGGCATTTCTTACCTGCCCTCACTCACTCTATTCATTCACAGGAAATTTCAAGATAGAAAATTTGCAGAGATTTTTAGGTGACAACTATCATGAATCTCATATTTCTTCATGTTCATCTGAACAGAAGCAATAATCACTCTTTGTTCCACACTGTATTTTCAAAGATGTTCAGGTAGTAGACAACCTTTAGAGGTAGTGATAGTGTCTCTCTTTCAATAACGGGAAAGCAGGCTTAGAGGCTATTGCAAAATATCCAGGTTCTGCAAACTCAGGATTCCTCTGTGTACCAAGATGTCACCTGGCCCTCTTTTGCTGCCCATTAGGTATTGGGCTTAGGGTACTGATGCAAAAAATGCTGACACGCTGGCTGCTTCCCTTGCTGTATGAAACTGTCCAACTCTGACCTAATAGTTTTGTGTCTTCTATCAGCATCTATAACCTGAGAACAGGCTAACTTGTTAGTTTACAAGTAAAATCTCAGCCCTTTCCCAGTTCTCCTCAATATGTTTTCCATCCAAGAGAACTGATTCCTATTCAATAAAGACTGTTCACAAACATGCATGTGATGTCAAGCTAGCTAAAGCAATGTAAGGAAAGTATAGAAGAAGGTCTCTTAGACCTTTATAAATTGCAAAGAAATAGAAAACCAAATGTGATCCTTGTAAACAAGTCAGGCAACTTCCTTTAATCCTACAGATGACAAAAAAATCATACATGGAAAATGGGCCTCCCTGGTGGTGCAACGTGTTAAGTCGCTTCAGCAATATGAAGCTATCCAGAGTCACTGCAGCACGAGTTCTATCCCTGGCTGGGGAGATTCCCACATGGTGCAGCAGACCTCTCTTAACTCACCTGCTGCTCCCCTCTGCAGTGTATTTCAGTAGATCTGCCTGTTCTGCTCCCCACTCTGTCTCTGGTGAATCCTCTCACCCCCAACCCCACACCTCAGGTCTACACCCCAGCTTGTATGCATAAATAAATAAACCTTAAAAAAAAATACATGGAAAAATGAGGGAAATAGCCACAGAGAAAAGTACCAGCCCTGACTTATAAGCAATGTCTGTACTGATTCATCATGTACCTCCTCTTTGACATAGATTCCAATTGCTTATTTTATTTTTGTTAGGATAGGTACATGGGGGAGAAAATAAAACTTATGTGTATAAGTTAAAAATTAAATATAAAGCAAACTCAAATCACCAAACATGTTAAGAAATACTGAAAGTATTCACACAGGGACCTCATTTACAATCACAATTCCTCAGATTTTAATCAGAAACATTTTTCTGCTTTTATTTATAGTTTGACCTCCTAAATTTGCATATTTAGTCAATATAGTTTAGCTTTACTTGCTTTTGAGCATTCTATAAATGGAATCATATGCTATGTATAATTTTCTGTCTAGCTTCTTTATCAGTTTCTGTGTGTCATCAATCAATGTTGTTGTGTAAAATTCTTGTTCTTTTCATTTACATTGTTGTATAGTATTTAATTATATAAAAATACCACTATTATCTAACCATGTTATTATTGGTGGACATTTGGGTTATTTTTAATTTGGGATAAATAAAAATGCTGACATCTATACTCTAATAAAGATACCTTGGGACCTCTCTCCAAGATATTTTAGGTTATGTAATTATAAGTGAAATTTCTGTATCATAGGATATAGGTATTTTCAAAGGTTTTTAAGTTTTGACCTCTTAAGGCTTTAATGCACACAGAATTCTCTGTGTAACAAAGAGAAGCCAATTGTCTCAACACTATTTAATTCTCACTTGATCTGTGATGCCATCTCTACTATAAATCAAGTGTCCATATTTGTGAAGATCTGTTTCCAAAATCCTCACTCTGTTCATTCAAAAGATAATGAGATCACAACCAAACACAAAAAAGGACAGAGCAGTATTTATTGTTTGCTTGCATAAGAAAGATGCCCAATCTTAAAGAAGAGGCTCTGAATAGAACAACTAAAAAAGTTTATGATTTGGGGAAGGCTGGAACAAATAGAAATGAACTGACATGTCCTGAAAGTAGAGTTAATTAAGATAAGACTACTATTGATTGGTATCTAGAGGTGATTTTATTAGAAAGATTCTCTCACTGATTAACTGATTTTTGGAAGAGAGAAATAATACTGCATGGTTGGCTATACAAAGTATGTTCACTAAAGGAAGCTACTGTTGATTATTTGAACAAGCTTAAAACTGGTTCAAATGACTGCCTGTTACTATGATTATAAAATAATCAATCTTTTGCACATTTGTGGAAATTTTTTAAAATGTCAGTTCCATTGATGTATTTGTCTAACCAGTTACCAGTATCATACTGTTTTTTACTGCTGTAACTTTATGATGAGTTTTAATCTCTTGCACAACAAATTCTTCCACTTTACTCTTTTTTCTTTAGGAGTGCCTTAGTCTTGCTTATTTCAGTTCTGTAAAAATTTCAGAATTTTTTTTTCAGTCATAAACACACAAAAATGTGATTTTGTTTCCTTTAACATTCTTTAACTTATATTTTCTATGTTGTTTTTTAGTATTTAATACAATGGTCAATAGAAGTTGTGAGAGCCATAACTTATGGTCACATTTCAAATTACATTTCCAAATGTTTTCTTCCCCCATTATTTTATGGGGACTTGATACTAAATATCTGAAATTCAGAGATAAATGTTCATGTTACTTCAAGGACTAACCTCTCAAATAACTAATGTGATCATTTATTTCCTTCTTCTCTTTTTCTACATGCTAAACAAAAAAACTCTGAGAACCAATAGGAGAATAAGCAACAAAGGAAAAGAACCTAGGCATCTAAATGTCATATACATCCTCAAAAATACTCACAATTAAGAATAATCACACTGAGGGCCTCCCCGGTGGCGCAGCGGTTAAGCGCTGCGCTGTGGAGCTGTTGGCAGCGGCGACGCGAGTTCGACACCCGGCCAGGGAGAATCCCACATGGTGCGGCAGACCTCTCCTGCCTCACCCGCTGCTCCCCTCAGCAGTGTATTTCTGATCTGTCTGTTCTGCTACCCGCTTTGTCTCTGGTGGACCCTCTCGCCACCCCATGCCTCTGACCTGTACCCCAGCTTGTATGTATAAATAAAAAAAAAAAGAATAATCACACTGAGTTGTCACATAAGTGATGATTAACTTTTAAGTCACCTAACCTTTTGATTTTATGTGATATGCCAACTGGAGTACTTTACCCTAATTACCCACATTTATTTTAATAATTTTTTTTCTCCTAACATGTGCATTTAAGGTTAAAAACTTAGTTGTAAGTACTGATTTAGCTGCACCCTCCAAGTTTTGTTATGTAATATGTTTTTATTTGCTTGATTCAAAATATTTTCTAATTTCCATTTAATTCTTCTTTAATTTCTAATATGAAAGTGACTTTTTCTTTCCAAACATGGATATTTTCTAAGGTATTTATTTCTAGTTTAATTACATTGTGTTCAGATAACATGCTTTGTATGTATTTAATTCTTGAACAATTGTTAAAACTTGCTAGCCAAATTAAGATCAACATTTATAAATAGCTCTATTTATATATACTGAAAAAGATCTAATGTAGTATAGTTATTTGGGTACAATGTTCTATATGTTTCTTGGGTCTGTTACTTTGTGATGATATTGACTAAATATAAACTATCTTTACTGAGTTTTCATCTGTGTGATCCACTAATTATTCAAAGAAATAAGTTAAAATCTCCCACTGTGATTGGGAAATATTTTTATTTCTCTTGCAGCTCTATAAATTTTTGTTCTATGTTAAAGCTGTGTTATTACTTGCATAAAAATGCTTAATTTCCTGGTGAATTAAAAAAACTTGTCATTATAAAAAGAGCTTCTGGACTATGGGTGTTTTGGTGGTAGGTGTGGTTAACACATATCTGAAATGGTGTGAGTCTAATCCCCTTAACCATATGCATTATTACAAGCCAATGTTAGCTCAATAAAAGAAAAATAAGAAATGAAAGGACCTTCTTTTATTCTAGTAATGATTTTTGCCTTCTACTTTATTTGTTTGATATTAGTAACATTGTCTTTTGATTGGTAATTTCATAATGTATCTTTTCCCCTTCCTTTAGTTTCAATACTTCTGTATCTTGTTATATGGATATTATTAAAAAACACTATTTAGATTTTTCTTTAACTTAATAGATAAAATAATTTTCTAATTTGTCATAAAAACTACTTTTAATTCTATAATTTACTCCATCTACATTTTAATGTTTTTAAAAACATATTTTGTCCTTTCTAATTCCCTTGGATCATTAATCTACTTTTTCTTTTCATTTTTATTTATTTTCCTTTGGAATTTTAAAAATTATCTTACTCTGTTTAATTGTTTGGAAGGAATGTTTTATTTTTCTCTTTTTTTAGTATCTCTTGGAAAAAAATATAATTTACATAATAAAGGTCTACATTTGATTAATACCCTCATTCTTTTCCTGAATAGTTTAAGGCTTTAAACCTTTTACTTTACATAATCCCATCTTACATGTTACTGTTTTAGTGTACTTTTCTTTTTTTAGTCCATAATAATTCATTTCCCTTGAACTAACTCTTGCAATCCCTCTGGACACTGGTACAGATGGATTCTGTGATCATAGGACATCATGTGACCATATCAGAGCTGCTTAAGAGATGAGCCTGCCAAATCACATAGTAAGGTGGATTCAATAGTGGTACATTATAACATGTAGATTTTCAACTAGTGATTAGACATAATCTGGACTGGAAAATAGAGATAAAGTGAATGAGCAAGTAGTTCATACTATTCATTGCTGTAGTACTGAAACTTACTGATTTACATTTCTGGTTATATGAGAATCTTTTGGTGATCTGATAGAAAATGGAAAAGCTGAACTTTGTTTGCTGAGTTTACACTTTCTATGTATGCAAACTGAAAATGGAAAACAGCTGCTCTGGAGTTCCACTTAAAAGTAGTCTTAAAAGGTGCGGCAGACCTCTCCTGCCTCGCCCGCTGCTCCCCTCAGCAGTGTACTTCTGATCTGCCTGTTCTGCTCCCCACTCTGTCTCTGGTGAGCCCTCTCGCCGCCCCACAACTCTGGCCTGTACCCCAGCTTGTATGTATAAATAAATAAATCTTTAAAAAAAAATAAAAATAAAAGTAGTCTTAAAAGATAATTATAAGGAGAATTCTAATGGACAGAGTTTGAGGTTGGTATATCTAGTCACCAAGTCTGTGTGAGAATGGTTTGAGGTAATAATATATTTAGATTCATTGCTAATAGCAAAAATTTGACTAGCTAGTCAGAACTATGGGAGGAATAAGATTAAGGGATCAAAACAAGAAGGTCTGAAGAAAACTCTTGTGAATGCAGAGCTGGGGAAAGGCAAGAAGTTCAAGAGCTTTGCTTTGCATGTTAATATCCACCGTAGCACACCTATGATGGAAGAGTCAGTAAACAAATAAATAGATAAAAATGACATGAACAGATAAAGTTGAACAGTTATTCAATGCCCACCCTTCAGTCTGCTCAGTGGCACAATAGGATTATAAAAAAAAAAAAAAAAGCTGTGGAATTTGGCTTGGAAGTAATGGATAAACCCTATAGTCTAATAATCTCCCTATGTGAGATGGATCTAATTACTGTTACTGTCTAGCACCCAATATTTCAGAAAAGACAACCAAAGTTGAATTCAAAATATAACTATCTCTTGAGGACTTCAGGCTATCACTTGATTGTATGTTGATTCCACTGTACACCTTCCATCTTAGAGAAGGCAGAAATTCACTCTGGTTGGAATTTATATGTTTCAGGTATATATTTTCCTTTCCTGCTGGTAGAATATTTTCTTCAACATTATTAAGGAAGGAATTATAGAGCATTTGATAGACAAATTCAGATTTCTATATTACTTCAAGCCATTAGGGAACAAAAGGTATACTCTTACAGAAAATGAGGTGCAGTAATGAGCACATGATAGCGATTCTGTGATTCTGTGACAGACTGTGAGACTCAAACACTCTCCAAACTGTGGAATAATAAAGTGGTTGTTGAAGGCACAAATGTTGAACCAGCTGACGGATACTGTCTGTGACATTGGGTTGGCATACTTCAAGGAGGTGAATGACCATCGCTTGGTACTATATGGATAGAACACAGGACCAGAGGAGCCAATGGGTTGGGTTGCGATGACCTTGGCAACCATCATTGCTGGGGACATACTTGGGGAGTCTCATACTTGGGGACATCTCAGTGTCAGTCTTTTAAGTCTAAAGTTAATGTCAGACAAGGTACTATTTGAATGAAAAGTTGGATAGAGAAGATGCCATCTCTCACAGTTTACAATGATTAGGAGAGAGAAGAAATTTAAATTTTAATAACAGTCGTAGTATAAAATATTATTTCATATTATTATTTCAATAACATTTCATATTATTTTATATGAGTATAAAATATTTCATAGTATAAAATATTATGAAAAAACACATCTCCTAAGTTAAAATTGATGTATATTTGTGTTTGGTTTTTGTTGTTGTTTTTTGTATATAGGGATGAAGGGATGGATTGAGAGAGGATTAGGAAATCTTCTAGGGAGAGGTAATTGAATTAAATTTTGTAGCAAAGGTAGCAGTTAATCATGCAGATGTGGATGTGAAAGCCATTCAGGCAAAAGACTGAAACAATTACACGATGACAATTATATGTATAGGCCTCAGTAAGTGGAATAGACTTTGAGAGAGAAACAAATAAGCTAGAAGGGCAGCTTCTAGCTGAAGCCTTTAATGAGGAGACTGCCTAAGACAATAGGAAGTCAACAAAGGGTTTTAATGGGCAGAATGAGGTGATTTGCTGTGCATGGAGCAAATTGAACTGAGGATGCCCATTCTTGTATGCATTGTCCTCAAACCAGTCAGAAAGAAAAACAGCACTGCTTTCGAAAACAAACTTGTATCTTCAAAAAAGATTTGTAGACTTCATGTGAATTTCCAGCATAATATTCCAATTTCAGAACAAACTGTTTTGCATTGCTTTTTTTCAGAGAGCAAAACAACTTTATTTTTGAGAGTGTATTTTTTTACTTTTGGGGGATGGTGAAGAGATAACTTCAGATTTTTGGAAAACCAGCCTTTGACTGTAGAGGCAGAGGATATAATTGCTTCAACAATGAGTTGTCTTAGGATTGAGGATTTCCATTAAGAAAAGAAGGCAAGAAGAGCTACAAGAAAATCCTCCTGAACTGGAACACTGGGTTTTAGCTTGCAAAGAATAGAAAATCAATTGAATCGAGGATAACACTTTGCTAAGAGATTCCTCTCAGGAAACATAAACAAATAAATTGATAAATTGGATCAGTAACATGTACTTGTTAATCAGTTCTCAGTTAAATGAGACTCCATTCAGTGGGTCAATAGGAACAATAGCCCATGGAGAGAACTTTCTCATTTCCTGTGAGATTCCAGATTTAAACACCAGAGTGCATTAGAAATCATGTCCCACTGAATGTATTTTCTATATGTGCCAGCTTTCCTCTGGACTTTTCATGGTAATCATTAAGTGCTCCTTTCTTCATGCTCATGTAACACATTTTTACCACCAGTCTTTGAGTAAGTATTAACTCATAGGATTGTGAAGACTTATTAGTCAGTAGGATTTTTCTTTGGATTATAAGAAACATGAATCTTAGAGTAACTTTGGATTTCAACCCTGTCACTGTTAGCAGCCTGAGGAATCTCAATGAGATTCAGTTAGTTTATCTGTGAATTGGATATGCAAGACCATTGATGGACTATTCTTTCAACAAACGATTCTCAGCCCTAGTCAGACACTAGAATCAATTGGAGAAGTTTGTTTTTTTTTTTTTTTTTTAATATCATTGACAGGGTCTAAGTCTCAGAGATTCTGATTTAGTGGATCAGGGTATTACTATTTTTAAGTTTCTCAAATGATTTGAATGCACAGTCACAGTAGACAACCCTTGCCTTCAATCAAGCCTTTTGAGCTATACACCAGAGAACAAGTGCAAAACAAATTAGGTATCAGATCTCATCACACTGTTCTTCTTACAAACCTAGTGAATAGATCAGAGAAGTAGGTAAGAGCGTATATTGGTTTGTTTATTAGTGGTATCAAAATGCCTCAAAAACAGAGAGGGGAATCTCACTTTGGATGAACAAAGTGTTATCAACCTAAGGAGACAATATAAGAAGCAGAGAAAGAAATAATCCTGACCTTTACTCATTTTGTGATAGTAGAATCTTCTTAGCCAACAAAAGACCCAGAACTGATACCTTTGAGCTCTTGTGCCCCCATTTGCATATAATAATGCCTGGCAGGAGACCTGGATAATCATACCCTATTAAGAAAGAGGCTGGCTGGCTGGCTGGCTGGATGGATGGATGAATGGATGAATGGATGGATGGATGGATGGATCAATAGACACACATATGAAGCCTAAAAAATGCGATGGATTTGGGGAAAATGATGTGTCAATATAAGTTCATCGATGGATATAAGTACACCATTCTGGTGGGAATATTAGTAGTAGAGGAGGCTGTGCATAGAGAGGGTAAAAGGTATAGAGAAATGCTGCACTTCATACTGAATTTTGTTCCAAACCTAAAACTCCTTCAAAAAAATTAAGTCAGTTTAAAAGGGGAAAAAGTTACATTGTATTTTGAAAACCCAATTCAAAGTGAGGAATGTAAAATATCTTAAAAATATGCTGTTTAGTAAGTTACCTTTATCAATTTTCTTATCAAGATCTCCTGGATAACTTCCTGAAGCTTCTACATCAAACCTTCTCAAACTCCTCTGATACATAGAGAAAGAGGGAATGCTTCCAAACACATTCTCTGAGGCCAACATCTAATACCAAACTTGACAAAGATATTACAAAAGAAGAAAATTACAAGCAAAATTTCCAAATGAACATAAATGCAAAAATCCTCAAGAAAATCTTAGGAAACCAAATTCAACAATACATGAAGACAGGCTTACATCATGACCAAGTGGGATTTATTCCATGAACCATAGGAATGGTTCAACATCCAGAAATCAATCCATGTATTCACCACACCAACAAAGGAAAGACAAAAATCATATGATCATATAGATAGATGCAGTGAAAGTATGAGCTTCCATTTATGATAAAACCTCTCAAAAACCTGGGGATAGATGGAACATACCACAGTAAATAAAAGTGACTTAGGACAAGCCCACAGCTGACAGTATACACAATGATGAAAGGTCAAAAAATAGGCAAAAGAGCTAAAAAGACACTTGTCCAGTGAAGACATACAGATGACCAACAGACACATGAAAAAAAAATGCTCATCATCACTTATCATCAGGGAAACACAAGTCAAAAACTACAACAATTTGCTTCACACCTGTGAGAATGGCCCATATCAAAAAAGACCAGAAACAAGTATTGGTGAAGATGTGGAGAAACAAGAGCCCTCATGCATGCTGGGTAGGAATTTAGAGTGGGCCAGCCCTACGGAAGAGTTTGGAAGTTTCTCAAGCTATTAAAAATGGATCTACTATATGATCCAGCAATTCTACATCTTATCTCCCCAAAAGAATGTAAAATCACTAATTCAAAGGGATATATGCATTGTTATGTCCACTGCATATGTTATGTCCATATGCATTGTTGTGTCCTATTTACAATAGCCAAGTTATGGAAAAAACCTAAATGTCCAAGAACAGAGTGGTGGATTGGAAAAATGTAGCATATATACACAATGGGATACTAGCTAGGTATAAAAAAATAGTGAATTTTTGTCATTTGTGATAGTGTAGATGAAACTAGAGTGGATAATGCTAAGCAAAATAAGTCAGAAGAAGACAAATATCAGATTGTTTTCACTTAGGTTTACAATATAGAGAAAAAAACAGAGTGAGACAAAACCAAATCAATAACAAACTCTAGAAATCTGACTTTGAAATTGAGGCTGTAAGATAGGCACAGTGAAGGGGGAAAACGAGGGAATGGATCACAATGCACCTATGGCGGAGGGCTGAGGGTACCTTGGTGGTAGGGTGGTGTGGTGAACTACATCTGAGAAACAGTGATGCTCTGCCTTTGAATCATATACAGTGCTGTAAAACAGTATTACCTCAAAAAATTAGTACACATTAAAAAGGGAACAAATCTATATCACAAAAATGAAAATATTTCATGTATCTAGTAATCAAAAAAGACAAATTAAAATAATGAGATATAATTTTCAACTACAAAATAAAAATTTTTAATGATAAGACATAGTATCATCCAGTATTCAGTGAAATAGGCATTTCCACCAGTTATTGTTTGAACTATTTGGAAAGTAAATCTCAATTATGCATAAAAATACTCATTTGTAATTCTTAACATTTGGAGGAATCATCCTAAATAACTTAGTGACAAATGTGGATTTATGAATCTATGCATCCTATATTCATATTCCCTTCCCATTGGATGGAGTTGTTTTAGGGAATTTACTTTGCAGTACCTTTCGCACTTAGATGAAGCCCTATGACTACATTCCTATGAGATGAATTCGGGCAGAATTAATGTAAGCTACTCCTAGTACAGGTCAGACTTTCCAGGTTCAATTCTTTGATTTCCACAACTGATACATAACTTTAAGATATTTAACACTATAAACTCAGATGAGAACTCATCTGTAAAATGAATTTTATAATAACTCCTACCTCATAGAGTTGAGTTAAAAAAAAATGAGTCAACACATATTAAATATTTAGGCCAGTGTCAGGAGATGTAGTAGCCCAGAGGGGTTATAAGCATCATCAAATCCATCAAGAATGCCAAGTTAGGATCTCTCCCTAGCGTAGCTATTTCTGTCTTGAAAGAGTCAGAGCAGCAGTTTGAGATCATTAGGCAGTTTGCAGTGATATGGAAACTGTGCAGTGATCCAGAGATCCTCTCAAGTCCATTTGATCACAATGGACCAGAGGACAGCAATCATCTAACCCCTCCAGGGAACCAAAAGAAAGGTCTCTGGTTGCACCTTTGCATGGAGTTTGTTTGTGAATCCATGTAAAATCTCTAAAGGTGAGATGTTATTTATGTAAGTTTCTAGTCATGGCTAGATTTTGAAATAGAAAGATGCCTAAAATGGCAAAAAATATTTTGATTGCCTTGAGCTAATGACTATGTGTGTGTGTACACACACACACACACACACACACACACACACACACACACACATATATAAAATATATTCTTTATTTATTTTTATTCATTTTTAATTGAGGTAATATTTGAATACCCTCATCAGGTATTATCACCATATCCCATCACCGTAGTCTATTTGGCTCTCTTCCATCTTTGTTCTTAGCCATCCCCCACTCCTAAGCCCTCTCCACCGCCCCCCCCCCATCTTGGTGTCTTAGTTCTCTAGTCAGCTATCAAGGGTTAGTTTTTAAGTTCTTCCTTATCTGACTTTTAATTTAGTTACTTTAATTTATTTACTTTATATTCCACATATTAGTGACACTATCAGGTATTTATCTTTCTCCTTATAGTAGGTATTTTTAAAACTATTCATTCAACAGCCATTTATATAGCACTTAGCCCTCAAAAGGCATTGATCTAAGAACTCTATACACATTAACACATTTAATACACATTAACACATTTAATATTGATAACAAATCAGTGAGGGGCATGCTGTTATCACTCACATTTTACTGATGAGCTTAGGTAGCTTACCCAAGGAGACTCAGATAAATAAGTGACAAAACCATAATTCAGACCTAGTAAATGCAAACCTCAGTCTATCCTCTAGCAGTCCCTGTCACCATATAAGGGAGAGATATACATTACTGGTATCTTAATACTACTTTAGATTAGTATAGCATAATTTTAAATTTACATAAAGTAGTCATAACGATTAGTCACAGATTCTTACCATAGTCCAAGGAAGCACATGAGACTGCTAAAAATTCTTATTTTACATAAGAAATTGAGACTTAGAGAATCAAAGTAACATACCGGGAACACATAGCTAAAATTAAGATCTAATTGCTTGACTACAGATCCATTATTCTTTTCTTTGCTACACATAAGTTTTTCAATTCTTTATTTTCCCTTAGGGACAATTTAAAATATGATTTTTTTTTCCTTTCCATTCCCTTCAATGTTGGGAGAGTGATTAAATCAAAGAGATGGATTTTTTTTTTTTAAACCAGAGAGTTAGGCAATTCTCAAATTACTAGGAATGTTTGATTTCAATCTTTTTTTCAGGTAAGCCATTTACTTATTAAGAGTCAGAGGGCTTTTGAAGCCTGACACAGTTGTACAGGATGACTGGGTAGAACATGGCAGTCCCTTTTCCTCCTTCATCTTCAGCCAGCACATTGGATTGCTCCTTTGCCAACCAGTGAGCCAGGCATGTTGGGACAGTGTACAAGCAACAACTGAAAGATTGGTAGAGGAAACCCTGGGGCTGTCAAAAGGGGACCTGCATTCAAGTTCCATATGAACTCACAACACAGTAGTGGAACCTCAGCAAATCCCTAACACTTGAGACCTAAGAGCTGTCATCTGTTGAGTAAGGGTTTGGACTAGGAAATTGCTGAAGTCCTTCCCAAATTTATAACTTCTTTAGTGGTGTCTCCTTCTGCCTATTCCATGTGAATTGGACAAATTGGCCCTCAGTGATCTCATGTGTGAGGGAGGAGTGGCAATATTTACCACGACTGTATCTGCAGATGGATCAATGCATCAAAGATGCAACATAAACACACTTTTAAATGTCGATATACATTAGAACAGACAAATGGGTTTTACTTTCAACTAAATAAGAAAGAAGTTAATATTTCAGCAAGTGAAAATATTGTGACTGATCTTCATAAAGTCCTTAATGGGTTAAATGCTTGGACATCTGGTGAAACACTAGCCTCAGCTGTTTAAGTGACATCTTCTTGGGTCAAATTTCCCTCCTCTCTCCAGTCCATCTGCTCACAGCTTGTCATGATAAACACTTCTGAGCTACAAAGCAAAGAGTACACAGCAACAAGAACGTACACAACGTCTTGGATCGTAACTGGACAATAATATCCCAGCAAAAACAGCACCCAGTTACCTACCTCTCATTTCCCCAACCACACCCCACTTTGCCCCCACCATTTTTTCCCCTCATGTGTCACAGTCACATGCCAGGTTGCAGACAAGCTGAAGGTAAGAAATCAAGATATCTATGAGTGACTGAAGATGAGAGACATAGCTAATGGGGATGAATAATGCCAACTGGAAAATTGAGGTGTCACTTTCCCTTGATTCAATGAAAGTAGAATGTGCTATGTGATTGATGCTCCCTAGAATAGAATCATCTCAATGTAAGGTCCTGGGGATCAGGGCACTTGGCTTCTCTAGGCACTGTAACAATTTGCTCTGAGATTTCAAAAAAGTACTAACTGCTCAGACTCAGTTTCCCCATTTATCATCAAAATCAAGGGTAATTGACTTACCATTAAAATCATGTGGCAATTAGTGTTAGCAATAAACACCTATATCACTACTGTCATCACACTTAAATTTAAAATGTCTGTTACAGTGTCAGTAAAATTTTTTATTGACTGGTAATCTGAAAAAGCACTATATAAAGAAGTCCTTGCATGTCCAACTGAAAACTTTGACTTTTCGATGCTTAGGTCTCTTCTGAAGTTTTAGAGCAGAGGGAGAATAATTATTGGAGTTGGAATTCATATTCAGAGTTGTCCTTTCTCTGGGAAA
This sequence comes from Scalopus aquaticus, assembly GCA_004024925.1. NCBI lineage: Eukaryota > Metazoa > Chordata > Mammalia > Eulipotyphla > Talpidae > Scalopus > Scalopus aquaticus. Next base: position 178,015 of record PVIJ01001728.1, read on the forward strand.
TGAGAGAATTTTTGATGTTCTCTAAATTCCAACTTTGCTCTGATATTCTCAAAGTCCAAGAGTTCTGCTGCCTTGACTGATTACTTTTAAAGCCAAAAAGTGACGTCACTCCTAATGCATTGTGTGTGGATATGCACACTCCCAAATTCTTCCCCCTCCAGCCTTGAGGTCACTAGCATCAAAGTGAACTTAGTAACAGTTAAATAGATTACTGTGCATCCATACAAGGCCAACAGTAGTTACTTTTTAGAGATTCAGTTTCAGGTGATAATTTTTTTAAAGTCTTTTTTTTTTTAGATTTATTTATACATACAAGTTGGGGTACAGGCCAGAGGCATGGGGCGGTGAGAGGGTTCACCAGAGACAGAGTGGGGAGCAGAACAGGCAGATCAGAAATACACTGCTGAGGGGAGCAGCGGGCGAGGTAGGAGAGATCTGCCACGCCATGTGGGATTCTCCGTGGCCGGTTGTCGAACTCGCATCACCACTGCCGACAGCTCCACAGCGCAGCGCTTTACCGCTGCGCCACCAGGGAGGCCCTCAGGTGATAATTTTTTAAAAATTATCCTTGACTATGGTTTCATAGGAATTTTTCACTAACATGCATTCTTTATATAATCAAAATGAGAAAAGAGATAGAATGTTGTCCAACCCAAGAGGAAAGGAAGAAACCATGTAGCAGGAGTCAGAACATAGCTGGAAACTTACTCAGAATTTATCACATTAGGTGAAAATAAAAATAATAACAGCATGAGCACATTACTTAGGGTTTTCAAAGTAGCCAGCAGATGATCAAAACCCATAAATGGCTAAATGTTCTGAAAAATATAAAGGGATCAGCCAAAGGGAGTTATGATTTTCACGGAAAGTCTTTCTGTATTTTATTCTTCATGCTATTAATATATTTTAAAAGCTGAAAAAAATATATATAGCAGAAAACAAGGTAAAAGTCATTAAAAATATATACATAACATTTGCACAAGAATGTTAGCTACAGTTTATTCATGAAGGTTGAATTTGGATTTAAAAAAAATCCAATTCATCAATCATTAAGAGACTATAGTATATCCTTGTATGGAGTTTAATGCAGCCTTAAAGATATTTATGTGAGGAGAGTTATATGGACATAAATTTTTAATAAATAGTGTTGGAAATGAAAGGGAAACTGTACAAAATGTTCAGTGGGATAATGTGTAAAATACATGCATTTCCATTTCTATGGGTGCAGATGTAGGATTTCAGAACATGGATCTGGAACTGACAGCAGTGTTGACTGGGTAGTTGAAAAATAACTTAACCTGTACTATAATGTTAGATTTGTTTTTCCCGTCTATGACTTTCTTTTTAAAAAAAAACTAAATATATTTTTTTCATTTTTTATGTGTGTGGGAAAACAGAGAAAAGAATAATGAACCCATATATATGTTTCCTCCAGCTTCAATAATTATCAATTTAAACCAATATCATTGTGTCTATAGCCCTCCCATTGCCATTATTTACAAATGATTTTGAAAGAAATCTCAGACATCACATTATCTGTAAATATTTTAGTATGCTACAAAGTAACTATCTAATTTAAAAAGCCACTCATTTAATGTTATTAAATGTCCAGTTAGTCTTTAATATAATGAAAGTTTCATAAACATACTTCTCTACAACTTGTTCCTTTGTCAATATCCAATGTCTTGATTTTTTTAATGCTTCAATTTATAACTTGAAGTATTTAAAATTCACAAAGACAGCAAATAATTAATAGATATGCCCATATTATATAGGATGTTTATATATTATACATTGTTTATATATTGCCATATTGGCTTCAGGATTTTAAAGAAATGGAAATGTATTTTGGGAAGAAAAATATAATCTTTCTTTAAAAAAACAAAACATTTTAAAAAGCAAAAATATTTAAAAATAAAAGTTTGTGATACAAATTTATCCTATACCACTTCGAAATTTTATTTTCTTGTTTCTCTACAAAAATCATATCTGTCCTGATATTAATATATATCCTTCCCCTTATATATTTATTGGATTTTTGACATTTTCTCGGGAATTTTGGGAGTCTTTATAAATTCTGAACAAAATTCTTACCATTCTCATTTATTTGTGTTGCAAGAGGCTTTTCCCTGTCTTTGACTGGCAATTAAATTCAGTGTCCTGTCATAAAAAAGTTTTAAACTTTAATGTAGTGAAAATATCCTTTTTTTCCTTTATTGTTTGTTCACTTCTGTATTTGTTGATTAAACCCATCCTAATTCCAATGTCATTTACAAATTCTAAGTTTTTGTCTAAAATTTTTAAAGTTCTGGGTTTCATATTTGAATTTTTAGCAAAAATATATCTATTAATCACTTCTATAATTAACAATGCCATTTTAATGAGACAGAAAAGTAAAAAATCATACAAAATTTTAGCTCTCAAAAGTTTTTGCATTTATCCATTTACTTTCATTTTCATTTCTATCCTTATCTCCTTTTGTTTTGTAATTGTGATGACACATTTTTATTTAAAAGTAATTAATAATATTATTAAAGTTCTATAGTAATTCAGAGAAAAAAATTGAGGTTGAGGAATCCAGAGATGCAATGTTTGCAAAGGAGAACAGATATGCAAATGTTTTCTTTATAGTATATATTTGGGATGCATAAAACCCAAACCAAGTACATCAGTTAGCTCTGTATCTCACATAACCTCTGTGTTCCTCCACTGTAGAAAATCATAACAAACTTTCAAATACTTATTATTTATACTTCTGTCTTCGCCACTAAAACATACGTTTTTTAGAGACAGATCTCACTTATCTTTGTATTACTAAATAGATCCAACAGGTAGCTGATGCCAGAGTGAACATTGTGCTAGAAGGAAGGAGACCTAGATTTTAACTAAGTAGCTACCAAAGCAGTATCTTTAGACACATTTCTTCTGAAGACTCAGTCTCTTCACCTGCAAACTGAGGCAAGGGGATGCGACAATCTCTAAATTACTTACCCCTTCTGACATTCCAGACTGTCTGACTCTTTAAGAAGAAAAGTATTTATGGGGCTCATAAATATTCCTTAAAATTTTTCTATTTCATGATCCTATTAAGTAGCCCAATCTTTCAGCAACCTGTGACATCTAATACTAACAGGTGTTTACTTAAACACAGATGGAAATTGTGGTCCCTTAAGATTGCCAAATTTCCAACAGAGATGTCCTTGCAGCTAGGATTGATGAGCTGTTTTCTGGTAAGTAGCCATGAGAACACCAGAGAGTGAGCTTAATATGAGATCCCAATTGGAGCTCTCTTGACACTGAGATTTCTGGCAGGATATAGAACCGGATCATTTCCTAGCTAGTTTGTCTTTCTATCTGTCCCTCCTACCTGTCAAAGGGAGTTTGTGATTACATCTCCCTCTAGTGACTAAAACCTTTGCATAGTGCAAAGTCTCCTGTGGGATGTGAGTAAGAATAATTAGCTAGAAATAAAAATATATTAGTCTTTTGACAAAGGAATGCTCTTTCATTGTGGAAAGAGTAAAGTGCATCATGTATTCCACTTTGTGTTGAGAAAAACTAAAGGGGACATTTTTGTGTACCATTAATACTATGCACCAGGCCAACCATCAACCAAAGTCTCATAAATGATAGGATCATCTCCAGTGCAAAATATTTTTTCTGTGCATTCTATGTATAATTGTCTACAAAACTAGATTTTGTTCAAACAGTTATGAAATTTGTTATACTAAATAAATAAAAACATTAAGATTATAAATTTTAAAGCCAATAATATACTTTCATAAAGGAAATTAATAATAATAGTTAGTCAAATTTAACATCAAATCAATAGCTGGAAAAATAAGTTAGGCCTGAGAGACAGCATTCATCTTTCAGGATGATAATTCCTCCCAAGAAAGTTGAGAGAAATGGCACCATTTGTAGTTGGATCACTCCTTCTGCAATAGTCCAGTGTGGCTCAAGGGAAAATATTAGACAAATAAATAGCTATTTGTCCTTATCTCAAATTAAATGAGTAAACTCCCTCCTCCCTGCACTGAGGGTAACTTGCTTGAGGTTTCATAAGTAAGGGGCCAAATTAGGGGCATCACCGTGAGACTCTAACGTCAGGACATTTCACCTTTAACATCAAATACCCTCGCTCCTCAATTTAGTACAACTTTAAGCCAAGGTAATAAGATTTCTGCACTTTAAAAGCAAAACAAAACTTGTGTTTACTATTCCAATAAGTTTCATTTAACAATCTTCTTTTCATTAATACTACAACGTCTGCAATGGAGCTAAGAACTAGGCTATGAGTAAGAAGCAATTTTCACACCCTCACTGGGAAGTCCCTCTTGGTTTCTAAGTTCCATTTCTCAGTTCATGTTAGAAAGTTCTTAATACACACGAGTCTGTCATTTTCAAACTAATGTGGCCAGGGTTTTTTGTTGTTGTTGTTGTTGTTTTTTACCATTGACCTTGCAGAGGGAGAATGGATATAGTCGTGTATGCAAATAAGATTGACCTAGAAAATATAGACTAATCCATCAGACTTCTGAATTCTATATCACAGAAAACTAAGGTCCAAAGCAGGTAAGAGAGTTCCCAGGATAATATGGAAAGTGTGGAACAGCAAAGCAGACCTCAAGATTCCAAGGATTGTGTCCCTTGGCATGCCCACGTAAAATACGTTTTTTCAAAGTTTAGTTATTTCGATAATGTTACTACTAAGCAAAAACATATTTAGTATTCCTCTTTGACTTTGTACCTAGTCTGTGGCATATTATTAGAGTGTTTTGATTTTTTTTTTGTTTTATTGTACAGACTCTTAGTTAACTAAGGGTCGTGTCTGCTTAATTTAATAATACTTATGTTGGCCAGCCAATGGACAAGTTGCCGGGTGCTGTCTTGTTAGTTAGGTGCCAACAGAATGAAAGGTAACAATCCCCCCCACCCCTCCCCAACCCAGGCAATTTATATTCCTCATTACAGTGAAAATTGGGTGAATGTCTATGACTCATATTCTAGGCCTACTTTGAGTATGTGCATCAATGTGAGTTGTTAGAAGTCTTCATATGCTGATGCTGATACTCCTTTGCCAACAAAAACAGTTTCTCTCTTCCCAGGATATACTGGGTCCCTAGTCACAAATGCAGCACATTCTATCTTTTCTCCACAATCCACAAGACCTATTCAAATCACCAATCTGGAAAGCATTCCTTTCCCTCCTCCAATCCATTTCTCTCAAATCTGATTTTAAGCATGTGAAGTCTACCTACCCCTAAAATTAAGACTTTGAAAACTCAAAATTCAAAGGCTAAATATACTGTTTTTAATTTCTGCTATATACTCTCCACTTTGAAGTAATACAAAGAATGTCCACCTAGATGAATGGAGGTGTCTAAGAAATATTAGAAGTAAAAATTACATCAGAATATTTAAGTAACTTATATAAATAGAGAGAGAAACAGGAGCTACAAGTTCAGAGACACACATTGGTAGTTTGTTATTTTAAGACCAAGGAAAAAAATAATGAACACCTGGCTTAATCCCAAATTTATAGTGGGGAACTAAACCCAGAAAAAGGAATTGACTTCCCCAATGTGGTTATGTAAATTATTGGGGAAAAAATGGGGTTTTAGAACCATAATTTTATCAATTTATTGTAGAGATAAAAATAAATATTTGAATATTGTCAAATTCATATTTTAAATTCATTCTGAAAGGGAGTTTCTAAATTATTATATTATTAAATTTTGTCATTTACTAGATTGTTTGATCTTGGCAACCATTAAAGGTAATCTGTAAGTGAGAATAATATAAACTTTGTAGATTTGTTATAATCAAACTGTAGGTGAATGATCTAAACATTTCGCACATATAGTTGATATACGCTCAATAATTCATTGCTTTGGTTTGTAGTATAATGCTTTATTGTAACTAGCATATTTATAATTATAGATTATTATATAAATTTCTAAATGAAAGCTGTTAGATATTTAAATAATATGCTATTTGAAGACTAACCTATCATTTAATAGTCAAAACTAAAAAACTCTTCAAATTCTATTTTTTCATTAAAAAAATGCCTTTAAGTTATAAACAATGAAACATTTACAGATAGGATTTTCTGACATTTTACTAATCATAATACTTAGTTGAAAAGGACAGGATAGAAAATATAGATTAACTGTCTACATTTTTTTTTAATACAAGAATACTTAGCCCTGCAAAAGAGAATATCCTTTTTCAAGGTGGCAAGGCTAATCTCCTGTAGTACTAAGATTAGAGCAGTAAAATTCAGGTGTCTAAACTATTTCACATTACCCTCTATGTTCTATGTAAATTAAAATTTAGGAGACCTAAACCTCAGTCCTAGAGGAGCACCCGAATCTTTCTCTGCCTTCATACTATACAGTAAAACAGCCACTTTAGACTCACTTAATACCAACAGAGATTACAAGAAACAGACCTGATGCCCCAAACTTTTTGTCAATGAATTATTAATTTCCATAAACTTTTATTTCCAATGCCTTCTAAAACTATATAGCTAATGCCACATCATTTTAAAATCTTTTTAGAAGGCTTTGTTTTGCTCTGTAGAATTCTCATGGTTCTACTTTGACATTTGCTCATTTTTATTTTTCTAGATACTCAATTAAGACAAAAAACTCTGGTTGCTTTACCAATCTCAACCTATTTTTAAAATTAAAAAATAAGCAATTCGATTTCTATTTCCTTACATAAATGAATTGAACATATAAAAACAAATGCAGAAGTTATTCAGGAATAACAAAATAATTTTACCTAGACAATGCCAAACACAAAGGCTCAAAAATACTAGCTAAACACACAAGACAAGTGAAGTATAGTGAGAATTGTCTTTATCATATACACACCTGATATGTTCTCAAACCAGACATGTTCAACTTAATACCTAGTATAAGCCGATGTTAGTATTTTTATAAAGATATTTCTTTAATTAAACCTCACCCATTTATAATCCATGTAAATAAAATTAAAAACATGAATCTCTCAACATCATTACCCTGGTAAAAGTACAGTAGAAGAACAAGTGAATATGCAAAGAGTAAATCTTAGGAAAAGAGGCCTCCCTGGTGGCACAACGGGTTAAGTCTCAGCACTATGAAGCTCTCCAGAGCCACTGCAGCACAAGTTCAATCCCCAGCCAGGGAGCTTCCTACATGGTACAGCAGACATCTCCTATATCATCCGCTGCTCCCCTCAGCAGTGTATTTCAGTCAGTCCACCTGTTTTGGTCCCCACTCTGTCACCTCTGACCACCCCACATCTCTGGCCTATACCCCAGCTTGTATTCATAAATAAATAAATCTCTAAAAAAAAAAAAAAAACATTAAGAACAGGTTTAAATGCCATAAATTCCTTTCCTGCACTTTACAAGTTGTATCCTATTATTGAAAAAAAGGAGGTTTTTTTTTAATATATAAAAAATAAAATAACTTCATCAGTATGAAGCACAAACATTAAAACAAATATTTTTAGTATGGCAACTATGAATGAGAATTTACAGGACAGGGAGGAATCTGTGACTGATAATTTTCCTGTTTATAACTTCTAATTTTTCAGAATACATTTTTGTATTCTGTGAATTTGTTCTTAGCACTTATCTCCTTAAGTTGTCCAATCTCAAAATAAAATTGCAACAATACTAGAGCTCACCTATTGTTTGATGAAAATTTTTGGAGAAAAAGTCAGCAGAATTTAAAAATAATTATCATTATTTTAAATTAAGGTAACACTGAATTCCAACATAATATATTACTCAGAAATGTAAGATCCCACCTCTTCAGATCTATTCTACCACATCAGATTCCCAACCATTCTCCCACCCTCTCTGGTAGCTTTAATAGTCAGATTTCCAGGGGTTTGTTTTTGTTTTGTTCTTTATTTTTGTAGTTTCTTTCTTATATGCCTTTTTCTTATTTCTCTGTATTCCACATGTGAGTGAAGTCACTGGTATTATCTTTCTCCTCAGACTTGGATAGGATATAATGGTGAAAGAAAGCGTTGTCACAAATAACTTCAGGGGATTGGATCTGAGGGCCTGGAAGGGTAACATTGCATCAATTGATCTGGGGAAGTCTCTGGGGAAGCAGGTCTGAGGTATATACACTCCTTCCTCAGTGTCTCAGCTTACCAAGCACGTTTAATAGCAAAAAGCAGGAATTCGATGGAGTTCTGTCCTATCAAGAGTTTTTCAGGAATAACAAAATAATTTTACCAAGACAATCCCCAACACAAAGGCTCAAAAACACTAGCTAAACACACAAGACAAGTGAAGTACAGTGAGAACTGTCTTTATCATAGACATGTTAATATGTTAACATGTCCACAGAGAAATATGTTCTTAATATGTTCCACAGAGAAAATTCCAGAACAGCTATTTTCTAAGATGGGAAGTTAAAACATATGAAAAGTCAGGAATTTGATGGAGTTCTACCCCATCATCTTTTTATTTTTTTTTTTTTTTATTGTTATTTGTGTCTTTTACATTTTGTATTCCCCTTGGGCAGCCCACCACCAATTCACCCGTGATCCATCTCCATGGTCCCCTGTATTCTCCTCTCTTCCATTTTGTGCCCTTATCCTCCCCTCCCCCCTCCCCCACCGCTGAGTGTCTCTCTCCCACCCCGCCTCCCTATAGTCCTGTTATA
>PVIJ01001729.1:0-25559 GCA_004024925.1 Scalopus aquaticus
TTTTTTTTTGGTGGATTTAATGTTTTGTTCTCATCTCCTACTTTTTCTTAGGCTGTCAATTTATCTTCCTTCTTTAGTTGTCTTACATTTTCTCAGATATTTTATAATTTTCTCTGAGTCCTTTTACTTTAAAGTAGCCCATATTCTGTGTACTTTCTTTTAAGGGTATGGAAAATTATTTGTGAATGTGTTTTCTATTTTCTAAGACAGTTCATCTGTATTTTTGTTTGGATTCCTCTACCCTAGCTCTCAGTTGTTCTGTATAAATCCTTTGACGATTCCTTTCTGCTTCATACTCACTTTTGAGTGGGTTCAAGACATTAAGAACAGGCATTGTCTGAAAGAAGTGTGAGGTTGGATTTAAGTGTGAATGGTAGGGAGAAGTTACACGTGATATCAATTTGCACTTCCATTTGGATTTCTAATGTTAAACATTCCTTTACCCAAGATAATTCCTTAGCCCTGGGGACATGTCTCATCTCAGTTTGTAGTGCTGTGAAGGACTTTGTGACTTTGGGGTACTGTGAGTCATAGGTGTCTGTGTAGGTTCGGTAATAATTGCTTTCCTTTTCTTTCACCTCATTTAGCAGTCTTCTGTGTTAGCAAGTTAGGTCATTGACAACAAAATGTCATGTTGGTTTTTCCTCTGTTCTGTGGTAAAGACATGATTTTCTGGGGAAAACTTTCTTAATCTCTCCCAGGTAAGTGCTTAAACATCGTTACTCTAATCCGAGTTTACTTGAGTGGGATTTAGAATTGTTCCAATTTTAGGAAAATCACTGTCCTGCCAGAGATCCTAGGTGGTTGGGGGGGGAGGGGTTGGTGTTCAGCATTACTGCTCATTTTGTTTCTAGATACATAATTTGGCAGACTCTTTTCTTTCTTTCTTTCTTTTTTTATAAATTTGTGGTTTGTGGTTGTGGCTATGCCTTTGTTTCATTGATGATGAGGTAGACATTAGTTTTTGTTCTTTTAGGTTTTTTTTTTATTTTCAGTTTCTTTCTGGGGCACCATTGTCTTCTTTCTGTCACCTCTATTAGTTTATTTGCTAGTTCTGCTGATCCTGCTATATTCTCTTCTCTTCCTCCCTCCCTCTCTATAGTCCTATCATTCTCTTTATCTACCGATCTCTTAAATTAGGAGCATTTCCAAAACCCTATTTTCAGTCCATTTTCTTTAGCTTAATTTTCTTTTTTTTTGAGTGACTTCATCTAATCTTGTACTTTTAACCTTCACTTCCAGCTTGCTGGTTTGCAGAATATCAGTCTGGCCTAAATTACTCCTAAGTCCTGTCAATCAGATATTGACAACATTTCAAAATTCATATCCAAAATGAAATTCCCTTCCTTGTAAAATGAACTTCTATTTACTGCCTCATTTAATGGAAACTTTGTTCTTGTTTTTAATTATTAAGCTTAAAAATAAGTTAATCAACTGTATTTTTTTCTTTGTCATGCTTCTCCTAACTGGTTATTTATCATTTCTTACTTACATTGATTTCTTCTGTGTCCACTGTGTCTTTTTCTTCAGTTTGTAAGCCCATTGGAGGTAGGAAACCATCATAGAGCTTCACAAATTATAGTTACTAAAATTTGTTTATTTGAATTCTTTGAAAGGTAATTTAATCTCTAACAAAGATCTATTATCAAGACAGTTATAATGTCTTCACCTAAAATCTTCTTGTGGTAATTTAGCACATTTTTCTTCTAATCATATTTCATATGATTGTTTTCTGTATATACGCCTCACTTCTCTTAATTTGTATCACTTCAAGTTTGTTATCTATGAAGAGTTTGAGACTATGCCATTTCTCAAATTTAAAATCATGTTTAAATAAGACCTTTTATTGTTCTTTCATATACTCCCCTACCCCCATAAATTTTGATTGTTTCTTAAATAATTCAACTTTTAATCACACTTAGAAAATATTATTTGGTCATCTTACCCGAAGCATTATACAGATTTAATGTAATCTCTATCTAAAGTCCTATGACATTTTCCAAGGAAATAAACCAAACACTATTGGAATTTGTGTAGAACTACCAAAGACCCCAAATAGCCAAAGAAATTCTGAGAAAAAAGAATAGAGGTATTTTGTACCCGGAGTTCAAACTATGATACAAATCTATATTAATCAAAGCAATATATCATTAGAATTAAAAAATAGACACATAGATCAATTGAATTGAATTGAAATTCCAGAAATCGAGACACGTATGGAGAGTTATCTTATAACTAAGGAGCCATGAAAGGAAAGTCTCTTCAACAAATGGTGTTGGGAAAACTGTATAGTCACATGCAAAAGAATGAAACTAGTCTGTCATCTTATAACATACATATAAATTAATTCAAAATGGATGTATGTAAGACCTGAAACCATAAACTACATAGACAAAAATACTCCATGAAATTGACTTTAGAAGGGTGACTTTGGGCGCTCAGTTACAACAGCAAGGAAAACTGAAGCAAAAAATGAACAAATTGGACTATATCAAACAAAAAATTTCTTCATGGCAAAAGAAACTATCATTAAAACAAAAAGACATCCTATCAAATCGGAGAAAATACTTGCATGTCATATAACTGACAGGATTTACAAAGAACTTATACACCTCAACAACAATAAGTCCCAATTAAAAAAAAATGGGCAGAAGAGATAAATAGATAAGTAAATATTATTCCGCGGCGGCGGCTGGAAAAAAAAAGTAAATATTATTCCAAAGAAGACATACAGATGACCAACAGGTACATTAAAAAAAAGTATATCATTAATTATCATCAACAAAGCAAAATCATCATGAAATGGGCTATCACTTCGTATCTGTAAGAATGACCTATATCAAAAAGACCAGAGACAGCAAGTGTTGGCAAAGGTATAGACACCATACTCTGTTGATGGTAATGTAAATTGGTTCAGCCTCTATGGAAAACAGTATGGAGGTTTCTCAAAATATTAATAGATCTAGTATATGATCCAGCAATTCCATTCCTATGTATTTATCCAAGGAATATGAAAAAATTAATTCAGAAAGATAAATGGACTCCAGTGTTCAATGTACCATTATTTACAGTAGCCAAATTATAGAAACAGACTAAGTACCCAAAGAGAGATGAGTGGATAAAGAAGATGTGTGGTGTATATACACAACAGAATACTATTCTGCTGTAAAAACAGATAAGCTCTTGCTTTTTGTGACAACATGGATAGAACTGGAGGGGATTATGTTAAGTGAAATAAGTCAGAAGACGTAAGACAAATACTGGAAGATTTTACTCATGTGTGTAATACAAAGAGACAGCAAAGAATGAAGAACTAAACCAAAACAAATCCTTGGTCTCTGACTGCAGAACTGAGGCTACCAGAGGGGTCCCAGTGGACTGTGGTAGAGAATTATTTGTACTTTGGTGGTGGGCATGATGTAGTAATGTACATTTGAAGAGGTGTGAACCTATAATCCTAATACATATATGGTATTGTAAACCAACCTTACTTACCTCAGAAACAAAATACTATTATTGCCATTATTCAAAAATGTGGTATAGTTTCTTTCTAAAAATATGACCAAGTCAGTGGCAAAAATATCTTCATAGTAGAATTTAAGGTTTTTTTGAAACTAGATGTCTAAAGTTAACTTGCTTAATTTTTAATGTGACACATTTAAGTTAACTTCTTAACAATTGAGAGGCATGTAAGCATATATTTTTTTCATATATTGGGAGAGAAAGCAATAAATGTCAAGATATTGAATGAAGAAATCAATTGTGTCTAATATGTTAAAACCCTGGATTTGACATGTGTTGGGAAGTATCAGCTGCTTTGGTGTATGAGTTTATTTGCCTAAGGTACATAACTCCTTGAAAATTTGATTGTAAAATAGAAGCTGTCATTGTAAAACTTAAGAGTTTGACGGTATGAACTGCCCCTCAACATGGAAAAGTTTTTGAATTTCTTAGAAAAACACAACCATTAATTTCTTTTGGAGAAAAATACTTTTGAAAGGATTTGACATGTTTTAAGGAGATGTCAGATTGTTTTATATGTATGGAGAGCCATTGTGTTACATGCCCATATTAAAATGCACAGGAGATCTGGGCTATATTTTGGAAAGAACTTGTTTTAAATCATTAATTAAAAAGAAATATTTTAGATTCACAGCAAAATGGAGTGGAAAGTTCATCTTCCCTCAACTTTCCCCACCATCAGATCTCCATCAGAGTGGTAAATTTTTACAGTCGATGATCCAACACTGACACATTGTTATCAATACAAGTCTTTAAGTTGGATTTCAATCTTTGTGTTAGATATTCTCTGGGTTTTAAACAAATGTATAGTGATTGACATGTATCTGCCCTTATCGTATCACATAGATTAGTTTCACTGCCCAAGGTTTCTCTTGACACACCTATTTATCCTTTCTTCCCTCTCTCCCGTAGAACCACTGGTAACCACTGATGTTTTTATTGTCTCTATAGTTTGCCTGGCCCAACATGTCCTATAGTTGGGATATATGATATGCGGTGTTTCATATTGATTTTATTCACTTAGCAATATACATTTAAGGTTCTTCTGTGTCTTTTTGTGGACTTGTAGCTCTTTTTTTCAGTATTAAATATTATTCCATTGTATATATGTACTAAAGTTTTTTTTTCTAGTCATTCTTTGAAGGCCATCTTGACTGTCTTCAAGTTTTAGAAGTTCTGAATAAAGCTGCTATGAACATTTGTGTGCAGGATTTTGTGTATCTGTAAGTTTTCAACTCATTTGAATATATAGCAAGGAGAATGAATTTTGGATGGTATGGTAAGAATGTTTCATTTTTTAAGAAACTGCCAAATTGTCTTCCAAAGTGGCTGTGTGCTTTTTCAGTCCCACCAAAAATGAATGAGAGTTGCTATTGGTCCACATCCCCCCTCAGTGTTTGCTGTTGTCAATGTTTTGGATTTTAGTCATTATAGTAAGTATGTAGGGTATTTCATTGTTTTAATTTTTTATTCCCTAGTGACATATGATGTTGAACGTTTTCATTTGCTTATTTGCCATCAATATGTCATCTTGAATGAAATGTCTGTTCAGATGTTTTGCACGTTTTTCATTAAGGTTGTTTTCTTTTTAGATTTTTAAGAGTTCTTTGTGTATCTTGGATGAGTCCTTTATTAGATGTGTCTTTTATAATTTTTTCCCCTAGCTAGTGGGTTGTCTTCTTATTTTTTTAACAATGCCTTGCAGAGCAAAAGGTTTTAACTCTAACAAAGTTCAACTTATTAACTTACTATCTCTTAAATCTGGATCTTGCCTTTGCCGTGATAGCTAAAAGGTCATGATCAAACCAAAGCACAGCTCATATATTATCTTCTAAGTGTTCTGTAATTTTGCATTTATATTTAGGTCTATGATCCATTTAAGTTAATTTTTATGAAGAGTATGAGGTCTGTGTCTAAGTTTAATTTTTTGAATGTAGATGTCCAGTTGTTCCATCACCATCTGTTGAAAAAACTACCCTTCATTGAATTGCCTTTGTTCCTTTGTCAAAGATCAGTTGACTGTCTTTGCGTAGGTCTATTTCTGGGCTCTCTAGCCTGTTCCTTTGATCTGATTGTCTGTTCTTTTGCCAGTACCACACTGTTTTGATTACTGTATAGTTAATTTTTAACTAATTATTATTAAACTATTTAAGTGCTTTTATTAAGATTTGTGAAGCAGTTATCTTAAACCAAGTTATGAAAAAGTATTCATCTTCTAAAATAGCATTGTCCAGTATGAGAAATCAAGATAGCTGTTATTTTGTTTTTTCAAAAACTGGTTCGTTTTTAGTATTAATAAGTTAGTGATAATTGTATTAAGTATGTCATGGTGTAAATCAATGAATAAAACACTTTGTGAAATAGGCTAGGCCTTACAGGATGCTTATAAATACATGTCACTTTTTTTTTCTTTTGCCTGAAGACTATCTCATGAGAAAATACTAACCAATAATATAAGATAATATGTGGTAAATTCCTGCGTTGGTGGTAGTGCATTGTTTTCAGTTGCTATGACTGGTGACTACAAAATAATGTGTTACTCAGCCACTTATTACTCATGACATCACTAACCTTGTATGTTAGAAACATGGTAAATTTACAATAAAATTTCGTGGGTGACTGGAATGATTATCAGCTATGACCAACTGTTAGGAGTGTATTTTTGATGTCAATTTTATTGTGTTATCTATCATTTACTTACAATAATCTGTACCTAGTTTTAGTGGGAATGTGATGAGTTCTGACAAAAGCATACAACTGTGTAACTATCATCACAATTATGACTTGGAACATTTCTATCACCCCAGAAGTTCTCTTGTCACTTGAAGTCAACCCCTAATCTCTGCTTCCAAACAATTGCTGTTCTTTGTTCTGTATTGTACATTGGTTTACATTCTCTGGAATTCTTAATAGAGTGTTTTCCTTAATGTAGAAGCTATATTCTGGAAAAAATAAAGGAAGGTTGATTGTAAAATAAACCTAATGTTTCATTATATTAATATTTTTGAGATGCTCAAATAAAATTTCAGTTGATATTATTCCACCCATTTTTGGTTTTATGTTTTTGCATTTTATTTACTCTGTGTAATAACAAGGCTATACTGCATGTAACTTACATAAAATCAACTGATGGCACATTTTGTAAAGCAAGTTTTCTTTATCCCTTTGTAGTTAAACTGTTACCTTCTTGTTCATTTTTAAAAGTTGATAAACAATTTAAGAAATGAAAGTCTACACATTCTATTGTTATTATTAGATTAAATTTATTCCTTATTCCAAACTTGTCACTCAATAGGCAGTTTAACCTTGTTCTGTAAAGGTCTTTTGCCTTGTCCTTATGCCCCCCTGCTCAGACCTCTGGGGATTGGATCATGAAAGTGGATAAAATAGCTCTTTACTTCATAACATGCTGTTCTTTGTGATTCCTTTTCCTCATACATGGCCTGTTCTGAAAGCGTGTTAAAAAGTAGGGGTTGATCTCATGGAGACAATAGTCTCACAAAGATAAAATCCTGGAATTTTTTTAATGACTTTTTATTAGTGTACTGAATGCTAGTTTTTAAAGGAAAGAGTTAGGAATCCCTTATATATTAGAATGTTCTGAGTATTCTGTTTTTTCCCCAGAATAGTTCTGTTTCTAGAATTTGGGCTGCATCATTTATTAGGAATTTTGAAACTAGTTCTAAAAATATCCCAAATATTATGAGGTTTTTTTTTTTTTCATATTTGCTCTAGCAAACGTTTAAATATCTCTTTAGTTTGGAAATTGTATACTTGCATAAAGACAAACAATGCTAATTTTAATTCAGCTGTAGTAATACTTTGGGTAACTGATGTTCTACTAACCAAATTCTTATGTAACTAGTCCTTTGGAATGATAAATTTGCATCCAGTAAGAAACCCTGAAGGTGTACATTTCAGCTCTTTCTTTTTTTGAAGCTATCAGATATAAGAAAAAATATTTTGGAAGTTAATTTGAGACATGTATATGTGGGATGGGGCTAAAGAGCAACCAATCAAACTTATAGTTTATATGATTGCTCGCCTTCTCAAAACTAGTCACTCAATATATATGTCTATATTTTTTTAAGTAATATTTAGACCGGTTTTAGGATTTTTCTTTTTGGGGAGATTTTTTTCAGAACAGGCATATTCTATTCAGCCTGTACTTTGAAGGTGTACTCATGTGCCTGTCTTCAGCATGTCACATCTGGTGTGAGAACAGGCATAAGCAGTTACCTGTGTTACAAAACAGAATGCAAATGTTCCTGTGATGGTACATACACAGTGCAGTAGAGAGGGAAAAAATAATTCTGGCTTGGATGTTGGGAATAGCTTCATCAAGTGACGCTTTAAATATAGTGATGAGTTGCATTCATTTTAAAATTATTTTTTAAAATTACTATTTACAAGAATATTTGGAAAATCATGAAAAAAGGAAATTTCTAAAATTATTAATATTTTCATAGATACTCTGTTTTTAGCTGCACTTTGATCTGTTATCTTTCACTTTATAATATGAATGTTTCTCCATGTTATTAAATCTTTTCTGCAATATCACTTAAAGTAACTACATAGTCAGTTACTTACAGTATAGGTAATTTAACCAGTCATGTAGCCAAATCACCTATATCAAATAAAATTAACTCTAGGTAATTTAACCAGTCACCTAATTCTGAAGATTTAAATTTCACTATTACTAAAAGCATTGTTAAAAATATTCTTGTGAATTTGGCCAATTTCTTCCTTTAAATTAATTCTCATTTTGTCAAAGTAATACATTCACTGAGTCTAAACTTTTAATCATTGTAAAGGTCTATTAAATAACAGTGGTTCCAACAACAAAGGGGAGATCCTATACCTCTAAATCACAATGCTGTAAAGCAATATTACCTAAATAAAAAAAAAGATGTTACAGTCTTTCCTTGCCAGACCTGTCTAGTCCCCTTTTCTAGAAGCAGTTATTTAATACTTTATTTATTTTGGCTATTATGTATCTCCATATAGCTAAATTGGTTTCCCATACATTGCTGCCTTTTGATTCATTTATTTTCTACATTGATTGTTGACTTTATATTAAGATCTTTGAGTATTTTTCACCTTTAGACTGCCATCTCTTTTCTGCATATTCCCAAGATTATTAGATAGTAACTTTTGACTATCTTATTTTTGGTGTTACATTTGTATACTATGCAGATATTATTTATAACTGAGCATTGTAATGAATTCTGATGAAAAGGTCACTTCTGAGGTTTTTATTTTTCATGAAGTTAGTCATGCCTTGTTTTATAGTTTGCCTAATTTCTTTGTACCTCTTAATATTTTTTCTGTGTCTTCCAGGAGCTTCTTATTATAATTTTCAATAAAGTGAATCACACCAGATAATTTGTGTATTTTAATGTTTTTTTCCTGGAGTATATTCTTTCACAAGAAGAACTGCTGTCCTTTCTTTTATACAGACCTAATTGTGCTCCTTTCATCTCATTTTCTATATCTACTTTCTGCGATTTCCCATTGGACAAGACTAGAAACTCCCTTTGCTTTTCCCCGAATCTCATGTTTTCCCCAGTGTTTTTGTGATATATATCCTGTAGTAGTTACCTGAGAAAGGGTATGCAAGAGAAAAATATTTTTGTTTATTTTTTCAATTGATTGCTGTTTTGTTTGAATAATTAACTTTTTAATTGGAAATGACTCTCCTCCAGAAGTTTTGAAATAATTACTCTATTGTCTTCCTGTTTGCTGTTGCACAGTCCAAAGCCTTTTTGATTTCTTGACTTAACTGTACAAGAAAATTAAGTAGAAGTGGAATGTCTGAGTATAGGGCATTATATTTATAAAACTATTGTGATGAGAAAGATGAAAAAGGAATTCAAGGAGGAGGGACTGGCAGCTACAGCAGTGTGCGTGTCCACTAAGTGTAGTGAATGGGGACATGCATCAGTAGATCTATGTGAGGAGAGTGTGGGATGTACTTGGAATGTGGTAGATTGAGGCATGATAATGTATATCCATGGTTTTGAACTTGGAATTTGTTCTGTAAGCACTGTATATCCAACTGTCTTCAGTTGTATGAAGCCTGATGATAGGCAAAATGGATTGAACTCCAGTTTTCCCTGTCTTTGTACTTTGTGTCTGCACATGCATGCCTATGTGTGTATGTGTGCACACATGTACACACATGCACACTCATACACTCCTCTGTGTGTCAGTCTCCATCATTAGAATAGATCTTTGGGTAGAGAAGAAGCATAATTAGTTCTGTGTAAAAGAAAGACAACAGTTCAGTCCTTAACATTCATTGTGGTTGGGGGCCTCCCTGGTGGCGCAGCGGTTGAGCGCTGCTCTGTGGAGCTGTAGGCAGTTGCGAGACGGGAGTTCAACGCCCAGCGGGGGAGAATCCCACATGGTGCGGCAGACCTCTCCTGCCTCACCTGCTGCTCCCCTCAGCAGTGTACCTCTGATCTGCCTGTTCTGCTCCCCGCTCTGTCTCTGGTGAACCCTATCGCCGCCCCACGTCTCTGGCCTGTACCCCAGCTTGTATGTATAAATAATAAAAAAAAAATCTTAAATTAAAAAAAAAAACATTCATTGTGGTTGGGATACCATTGAAAACAGGATGGGCAGGAGGAAAAAGGGATTAAAGGAAGAGATAACAGAAGGCTTTTGTGTTGTCCAGATTTGAAGAAATAAGTCTGAGATGAGATAGTTCTACTGAGAATGGGAGGGATATTGCATAAAAAACATTGTGATTATTCCCTTGGGTCTAATCATTCTTAATTTTGGCGTTACTGTTATATTTTTGTATTTTATACACATTTTGCTTTAATTTTTTCTTTTTTGATTCCTTTGAGAATAGTCTGAAGTAATTTTAATGCTTGCTTTTATTAAATTTTTAAAGACCACTAATGTTTTGGTTAAACAGTTGCTAATATCAATGATAACCTAAAATATTACCTTATTTCCATTTGGTTTGAGGAAAACACCAAAAAGGGAATTTTGGGTGAAAATAATGGTAAACATGTTATATTATCATTTCTATGCATTTCCTTATTTTGAGCAGATTCATTTCCTGAGAGTGTAAACCCTGATAATACCAGAAAGAGATTCTTTCCTAAGTAGATAAAGTTTGAAATATTATAGAACTTTTCTTACTATTGATTGTTATAGGAAAATAGCTTCTTCAAAACATTTAAATATTGAAAATAAGATATTTTCACAAACATGAATAATTCAGAAAAAGAGAATTAGTTAAATGTATTAGGGTATTTATTGATTGATTGCTCAAAAACCAGGCCATATATTTTTGTTTAAAAAGATCTGGCATGTAACAGATTTCCTGAATAGCATGCCACTGATGAATCTTTACTATCCAAGATGACTTTTGATTGACTAGTGTTTTACTGAGAAAAGTGTAATATAGTTAGGAAATTTTTATGATGCTAGTTACAATTTGCTAAGCTCTTATGATATGCCAAATACGGGACAATTTCTCATTAAAGATAGTCCTGTTAAGGTGAGTCTTGTTGATATTACATGAGGGAACTGAAGCACAGACGAATTTCTTGCCCAAGATCATACAAGTGGCAAGTATTGTCTCTGGTGTGCTTGTCTCTTCGTTAACAGCATATTACCTTCCAACTATTATGGAAAAGCTAGGATCATGGAAATGGCTTGTACACTGTCCTTTGTTTGCTAATTTCTGTAGTGGATAAATTCTCAGCTCTCTAAAGTCCTTATAAAATTGAATACCCAGCACTAGACACCATACTCTCATGAACGAGAAAAGATAGACCAACATAAGATTTTTATTTAGTTAGTTTTTTCCTTCATCATTTCCTGCTTAGAAAATAACAGTACTTTCTTTGAAAAACTTCCAATACTAATTAAAAAAAATAAACATTGGTCTCCTCATTTAATGTGTGATTGCTAGATATAATTTTTAATTTACTTTTTATACTGTTGTATACTATTCTTTCACAAACCTCATTAAGTGTCCCAGTTGCTTTTTATCCTTACTTATATCTTTAAGAAGTCATAACATGTTTCTGCCTTGACACCCAGCAGTTTGGTATTCTATCAGATGTTTTATCCAGCTTTAGCAAGTCCTTACAGTGAATGTCTTCAAGAGGCGATGCAGTAGGCAGAGCACTTGCCGCTGAGACACCTGTAGAGATCAGCACACCTGCCCTCAAGCAAAAGACAGTAATTAGTTGCTCATAGTCCCTTGCAAACATCCCCAGTCTTGTTGCACTTGAAACACAAAGATCAGAGCAACGCGGTCATGAGCTGCACACTGTTGGAGTTGTTTATGCCCATTCAATTTTTAATGTTCCTATAAGACATTTTGATGGGAACCCTGAGCCCAAAGGGATTTTGCATGCTTGATCAAATCTGTGATGATTTAAATATAGAAATACAAAGAAACCTTTGAATTGCAGTGACTGTTAACTTTTAGGACAGCCTTGGTGGAAAACATTAACATGATACTTGAGGCAAAGTTGTGTTTGATCAACCTTCACGACTTTCTTGTTTCTTGACAGCAGGTATAGTTTCAGTAAATCTAAACAAATTCTTTAATGCCTATAGATCCAAGTGCATTGGTTATCTGCATGTCATGGTGTGAATATTTAAAAGATGATTTTATACCAACCACTTTTTTTTGAAATTGAAACACTCTTGAGTACCAATCTGTTAGTCTAACCACATTGTCATACACAGCTTGTTTTATTAAAGAACATGATAAGTGATTGAATTTTAGTAGAATGTAGTAGTGTATGAATTGAAAATATTGGGGCCAAAGAAATTTATTATTTTCAATGTACTTGAAGGTTGTTTTGTACCATTGTTTTAATTTTAACACTATATATATCCTATATACCATGTAGGATAAAAGCTGGTTTTTACCAGGTGAGCTTTTAAGCAGTTTTTAACCTTAGGATTCAGTTAATTGATTATATTTTTATAAATTATTAATAAATAGCTTCACTGAAGATACATTACTGTTTCTTAAGTATAATTAGTTTTCAAAACACAACAATTTCTATAGCATTATATGCTAATAGCATTGCATATTCACTTTACATTTATTTTGAGAAAGATTAACCCTAACACCTCATCATTTAAGCCTAGAATGGTGGCTGTACTACTTCTTAAATTGGTTTTTAAAGACGATTGTTGTGGAATTATCAGGTTATAGTATGGCAAAGGAAGATGTTATATAGCACTATCACTGAGGGTTGAAAGCTTGAAGTGCCAGTGACTTTAGTCACCCTATTGTGCCTCATATTTTTCTTTCATGAATGTATAGGTAGAATCTTCCATTAGGTCTCTAAGCATAGTTATTCATTAGCTCTTCAGTGAAAAATGAAATGAATGATGTGAATGTTAAAAAGCTTACCTGTAGATTTTTATTTGTGCCTGTCTTAGCTATAAGCAAGCGTGAATGTGATGAAAACTGAGGATGCTCCACCTGTGTACTTGTGATTGTGATGCTGGAATAGATAAAGTGCTGTGATAGGCAGAACATCTTGGCTACTGTATGCCTCATTGACTTTTAGGAATTTCACAAGTCTGTCTTAAGAATTGGTCTGTTTGTAGTGCCTTTGGAATTCCTAATAACTTTATAAACGTTGCATGAAATATTTGACAGTCTGCTACTTACACAAATGCTTCCTGTGCCCTGGGTCAGTATGTTGTTTATCTTTTTATCCTGAGCGCCGAATTCAGTGTGATCAGTAAATTTTTTTTAAATAAGATTTATTTATTTATGCATACAAGAACTGGGGTTTAGGCCAGAGGTGTGCGGGTGGTGAGAGGATTCACCAGAGACAGAGTGGTGAGCAGAACAGGTGGATCGACTGAAGTACACTCCTGAGGGGAGCAGCAGGCGAGGCAGGAGAGGTCTGCTGCTCCAGGAGAGGTCTCCCTGGCCAGGGATTGAACTCATGCTGCAGTGGCTGGGGATAGCTTCAGAGGCTGAGACTTAACCTATTGTACCACCAGGGAGGCCCATTAGTGAGTGTTGATGGATTAGTGAATGACTGGAAGTACTGTGTAGTACATACATATGGTCCATGGAAACCCTATAAAGAGTGGACCATATTTAACACTTTAAATATTAGAAATGGTTATTTCTTCTGCTTTATAAAATACAATTTTAGATTGATTATTTTCTAGAATGAGTACAAATGGTTTCATTGAAAATTTATCTTTTCATTATCAGTAGATCAAAAATACCCTGTGAAAAAACATTTCATATTTTTATTATGCTAAAGTTAACTTAGTCTAAGCCACTTCTTGACCCACTTAGCTTGCTTAGCTTTGTTTTCTACTATTCTTTACTCTGTTTCACCCCCTGTGCAGGACAGACTTTTCACCCCATTTTAGGATAAGCCACACTGCATCTGGGCATCTTGTGCCTTGGTTTCTGAGCTCCAACCTCATGAACTCCTGAGTTACTTCTGTTTTTGACTCACCAGTTTAGAACTAAGTCATTTGTGTATTTTGCATAATACATGTCTCTTTGTAACTTTTCTACTATGATTTTTAAGTTTTTAAAATTTTAATCTTGCTTTCTGGCATATGGTAGAAGGCTTTGTAGTCACTTAGTACCTGCTACTTAATCTCTAGCATTAAACAAGGAAAATAAACTTTCTCCTCCAAAAGTGAGAAAGACAGGTAAGAGGGAAGGCAGCAATGAGGGAAAAAGAGAGGCAAGGAAGATAAGAGAGAAAAAAGAAGGAAGGAGAGGAGGACAGAAGAAAGGAAGGATTGAGGCCAGATCAGCAAGCATATTTTGTTGAATAGGGAGAAAGCAATGATTTTTGAATTTGGAAAACTTGAGTTTGAACTCTGATTCTGCTTATTTTGTAATTTTCAATGAGTGCCATAATCTTTGGGTGTAAGTGATAATAATATTTACTAGGTAAGTTTTTGTAAGTGTTAAATTATATCATGTATATAAAGTACTTGTTAGCATATAACACTGGCACATAATTCACATTTAACATATGTTAATTAACTCTGAGATTTTGCATTTGAGGAAAATGAGAGATAGAGAGCTGACCAAGGGTGATAGAATCAGAAAATTATGGAGAAAGGATTGAAACCCATGTTTTTCTTTAAAGCAGTGGTTTTCGGTTGCCTTTTGCCAAAGAGCAAGTATAAAACAATGTTTTCTAAGCATCAGTGCACATTGGAATTGCCTGAAGGACTGGTTAAAACACATATTGATGACCTCACTTAAGAGTTTTAGGTTCAAGAGGTCTGGGATGGAACCTGAGTATTTGCATTTCTAACATGTTCCCAGCTGTTGTTGCTGCTGCTGATTCACAGACCATACTTAGAGACCTAGTGCTTAAACTTAGCTGGACATAAGAAATCATCTGGGAGCTTCTAGCAGTTACCGACAAATCACAGTCCCTGCTTGTGAGACCTAGAAACCAGAACCCCTGGTTGTAGGCCTAAGTGGTACTTTTTTTTTTTTTTTTTTTTTTTTTGGTAAAGCCTTCCAGGTGATTCTAATGTGTGGCCAGAGTAGGAAACACCACTCTGCTTAAGGCTACTGTTATGGTTTTTCCATTAGAACTGGTCTAAGCAAAACTCTGCTTTTGAACATCTCCTGGGTGTTCAGTGAAGGATATACACAATAGTGTGTTGTATTTGCTCAAGGTGTTTTAAAACAATTGCTCCAGCCTAGAATTATTTTATCATTTTACCTTTATTTTTATTATGTACTATTTTTAGTTCTGAATGATTTTGTTGATTTTTTCTGAGATGCTGTCGCAATTTTTTGTTTTTAGAATACCTAGTTAGAATAGTAATGATAGTTATGTACCCAGGGGTAGGTAAGTAAAAATGCAGGGAAAGGAATCATTTCTTCTGATACATGATTAAATTAATAAATATATACAAACTGAAGCATGAAATCATTTACTGGATAAGAGTGGGCAAAATACCACATAATTTCATTAACCTTTAAGCAATGAAATATAAATCCCTATGCAAATGATTAAGGTTATCATTGACTATCACCACCTTTTGATACCTACAGACTGTTAATTCTTCTTTATCCTGCTGAGTCTTATTAAAACTTCTGACTGATATACTTTTATTAAAAGGTTTAGAATTTACCAATTTAAAACACTTGCTTCACACTATCACCTCTAATTTAACTAGGCCATTAAACACAGTATTTTGCAAAGAGAAAGTCAATAGCTGTTTCTTTAAAAAAATAATAAATTGAAATGAATTTTAAACTCTGCTTAGAGGTAAGCAACTGCTATATACTCCTAGGTCTTTTGATAGTTGATTTGTTCCTTTACTATGCAAATTTTAGGTTTACAAAGATCTACTGCTTTTATTTAAGAAATATGCCTTGAGGCTAGATTGGTAAGCTTTAGGGAGATATCTAGTTTGGTGTGAAATAAATAGTTGTTAAAGGATCACATGAATTGGGTCCCAGAAGATCGAAGAGTAGAACTGAGAGACTGAGAAAAACTATTTCATTTCATTTGGCTAAAAATACCTTAAATTAAAAATGATGACAATGAATGATGGCAATTATTAGTGCAAATAAGACATAGATTTTGTGAAAAGTTCTGACTTATGAGTTTTGAAGGAAAGGGCCCGCTATATCCCTGAGCAGGGAAGTTTGGTTTATCGTTCAGGGAGGCCAGCCTCGCGAGACTTTACACATTTGGGAGGGAAGACCTTGCCATGACCAAGAAAGAAGGGAAGGTCACTCCGTTGCCCCATCAAGTCTGCAGCACACTTCTTTGTTGGTGAGTTGACAGATGTCATA
Organism: Scalopus aquaticus; assembly: GCA_004024925.1. Taxonomy (NCBI): domain Eukaryota; kingdom Metazoa; phylum Chordata; class Mammalia; order Eulipotyphla; family Talpidae; genus Scalopus; species Scalopus aquaticus. The sequence continues at coordinate 16,328 of PVIJ01001729.1, forward strand.
GAACGTCCTCATATAAACAAGGAAAGGGGGGCTCCCTGGTTGCGCAACGGGTTTAGCATAGTGCTACAGAGCAGTCGGCAGCTGAGGTGAGAGTTCAATGCCCGGTGGGGGAGCTTCCCACATGGCGCTGCAGACCTCTCCTGCCTGGCCTGCTGCTCCCCTCAGCATCGCCCGATCTGCCTGTTCTGCTCCCTACTCTGTCTCTGGTGAACCCTCTCACTGCCCCACACCTCCGGCCTGCACCCCAGCATTGTATGCATAAATAAATAAACCTTAAAAAAAAAAGAGGAAAGGACTCAGGGTTGCTATCTGAAGTTAGACACTATAGATCTTCTGATTTGTAAGTGTTAAGCAAATGATGTAATAGGCTTCTGACTTTAGGGAGATTTTCTGTTACTAGTTATTTGAAATCTCTGACTTCCTTCCCCCTTCCCCCAAGAACTTAAAAAAATTATAAATCATATTTCTATACCAACAGCTTGTAGAATCCTCCCCCCCCCACACTTTTTTAAGTGCTCTGTCTTTTTGGACTTGGTAAATACTTAGTTCTCAGAGATAGCATTATCTAGCAATTGAAACGGTCTCTCTAGATGCATGTTTGTTATGTATCTTTGGTGGTGGACAGTATATATGTATGTGTTTGTGTATATATACACATATATAAAAATCAGTATATATATATGTGTACATATACACACATATAAATGAATAGATTTCAATTGTGTGTCCTTTCATTTTATTTATATTTATTTTTGGATTTTAATATTATTGTCCAATTCAAATTGTTTCAGCTTGTTCAAATTAAAAAAGTACCAATGGGGTATGAAATAGCTCTCTTTCTATAACCTGATCAGTTAATGCTCTCTCTTTATCATGTGACCAATGTTATCCTTCTTTTGCATTTCCTTCTAGAGAAATGTATATGTATATGATCAGTGTATTTATTTTTGTTCATGTATCAATTTATGTATTTACTTTGTGAGCATTGTGTTTTGGAAGTTTTTTTTTTGAATGACAAAGTATTTAAAAATAAAGGCTGAATAGCTTTATTCAGATATGATTTTTTTCTGTAACTTTTATTTTTAAACATTGGAATTAGTGTAAAAACTAATGTTCTTTCCTCCTGTTCCCCTCCTGCCTGTTCCCCCACTCCACCCCTCACACACACATTCCTGGCAACTTTGTGAAGTAGTATTACATGCAAGTCTTTAGAAGGTTCCATGGTTATGAAATGAAGCCTGATATTCCTCTGGTCTAAGGAGCATGTTTTGTTTTGGAGGCCCTTGCAAGTTTTCTGTCCATACAGTAAAAGCTTTTTGTTCTTTTTAAAAAAAATTTATTATTTTTGCGTAGAAGAACTGGGATATTGGCCAGAGGTGTGGGGAGAGGGTGAGAAGATTCACCAGCAACAGAATGGGTAACAGAGCAGGCAAATTGACTGAAACACACTGCTGATGGGAGCAGCACGCGAGGCAGGAGAAGTCTGCTGTGCCGTATGGGAATCTCCCTGGCCGGGGATTGAACTCATGTTGCAGTGGCTGCAGATAGCTTCTCAGTGCTGAGACTTAACCCCTTGCGCCACCAGGGAGGCCCCAAAATTTTCTTGTTCTTGAGGAATTCTTATTTAGACATATTGGGCTCAGGGCAGATTCCTTTCTACTCTTCGAACTCACCTACTTTTGCTTAAATATCTCTTTTCTCTGAGCCTTTATGTTTTCATTCACACTTGGTTTTATTTAACCTGACTTTTCTGACTTTGAGTTTGTAAGCTTAAGGATATTGAGAACCAGCTCAGGCTGTTTTATTCTTCTAAATTTTATTTTATTCAGTCAGCAAAATACAATGATTGAGATTAAATGGATTCTGGAGCCACATTGCATAGGCTTGAGGCCTGAAAATATATCAAGTTATTTATTTTTGTTTTAGTTTTTTTTAAAGATGGGATGAATATATAATATATAGTTGTATAACACATGTCAAATGTTGGCTATTTGTATTTTATGATGCTGTTCTGATTATATTTGACTTATAGATATAATTTAATATATATGTATTTTTAAGATTTATTTATGCATACAACCTGGGGTGCAGGCCAGAGGTGTGGGGTGGTGAGAGGGTTAATCAGAGACAGAATGAGGAGAACAGGAAGATCGACTGAAATCTGCTGCTGAGGGGAGTAGCAGGCGAGGCAGGAGAGGTGTGCTGCGCCATGTGGGAAATCTCACCCACCGGGCATCGAACTCTTGCCACAACTGCCTACAGCTCCACAGAGCTGCACTTAACCCGTTGCGCCACCAGGGAGGCCCCTAATTTAATAAATTTTTAAAAATAGATCATTAAATGGATGGTTTTGAAGATTTATTTATATTTTATTTATTTATGCATAGACGAACTGGGGTGCAGGCTAAAGGTGGAGGGGTGGTGAGAGGATTCACCAGACAGAGTGGGGAGAACAGGCAGATCTACTGAAATACCCTGCGGAGGGGAGCAGTGGGCAAGACAGGAGAGGTCTGCTGGGTCAGCCCCCTGGCCAGGGATCAAACTCAGGATGCAAGGTGATAGTGTTGAGACTTAATCCCTTAGCCACCAAGGAGGCCCCTTTATTTAATATTTTTAATATTATAAATGTGAATTCGTATTTTAAAGAATCTCTGTAGATCTTGATTCCAGAACATGGTCTTCTTTTTAAAATAATAACAATGAGTCTATTAACTATCAAGATAAAATAAAAAGTCCTATGTCTGTGGGTGATGAGTTTAATAAAACAAAATTAATTATATTTTTTTCTTCCTTTGTTAATTGACCATAGTGTGTGCATTTTTTCCATTTTTTTTTTTGGCATGCATGTAGAGTGATACTGTTCAGCAGAATTATAATGCAATAATTTAAAATTTTGTGGTGGCCATGTCAAACAAACAAAAAGAAATAAATATAATGAACTTTGCTAATTTATTTGACCCAATATTTCTAAATTATTATTATTTCAAAATGTGATCAATATTAAAATTCGATTTTACATTTTCAGTTTTGCAGTTAGTCTTTGAAATCCGTCGTGTATATTTTCTTTCAGCACATCTCATTTTGGATTAACAACATTTCAAGTGCCCAATAGGAATATGTAGCTAGTGATTTCAGTGTTGGATAGCTAGAGAGTATAAACTACCTTTAAATTTGTCCTTTTAAATTAGGGAGGTGTAAACAAAAAGCTGTTTTTGTCCTCCTGTGTAGGGAAACACTGAGTTCTTCTTATGTCCCTTTTTTTTTTCCTGTGAGTCTTCTTTACTACATACACAAAATACCTCACTTCTGCTCACTGAATATGTGAAGGTTTTTTCCTCACACCCAGCAGTCTCTGCAACATCAGCTAGGTGTACAGTTTAACGCAATTGTGATATTATCTGCCTGGCTGTCGAATCAGATCTCACATACACACTGTGGAATCCAGTTAAGGCCAAGTCTTCCCTGTGCTCCTGGCCACCTTGCTGTGGACTGTGGGTCCCAAGATATCATCCCTTCCTTGAGTTTGTTTATTTTCCTAGAGTCTCTCACAGAGGTCATAGAAACACTTAAATTTACAAGTTTGTTAAAGGGTGTGATAAAGGATACCGATGAATAGTTAGTTGAGAGACACCCAGGGTGAAGGCTGAGAAGGTACTCCGCTTTAGTCCCGGGAGAGCTGGGGTGCGTCATCCTCCTGGGCTGAATATGTCCACATATTGGGAAACTTTTTGAACAGCATCCTATAGGGTTTTTTTGGGAGGCTTTTTCTTGTAGGCCTGGTCAATTATTCCGTTTTTAGTCCCTCTCTACTCTCTGGAGGTTTGCGGTAGGGAGTTGGTGAATTTTTCAAGTTTCTGTTCCTGGTGTGGTCTTTCTGGTTACAGTCCCCCATTCAGGAGCCTACCCAGAGTCACCTTAATAGAACAAAATATGCTCCTAGTGCTCCTTATCACTGTGGAATTTACAAGAGTTTTCAGAGTCCTAGGGACAAAGATAAATATTAGAATAGTGGATGCTCCTGGTGTTCTTATCACTTGGGAAATTACAAGGGTTTCAGGAGCTCTGTGTCCTGAACTGGGGGCAGAGACCAATATATTTGTTTTTTATTATCTCATAGGGAGACTTTATATTTTGCACCTATTGGTAAAGCTAGATGCATCTAATAGAGAAAATTCATAGGCAAGAAGGTAGCTGGTAGGCCGTGTGCTCTTGGAAACAGTGAAAGGGAGTTGCAAAGAGCCCTGGGGGATTGGAGTGTCATATGCCAATCTACTGAGTGAGGAATGAAAACAGTCAATTCTTTGTGGTCAGTGTTAGCAATCCCCGTTTCATAAGAGTGATGGCTAAGGGAGCAAAGTTTTGGTACTTTGAACATTGGATGGAAGTCGAAGTTCCAACAGTGAACTTCTATTATTTTATGAATCTTGAGGATCAATTTTGGTAGAGCTGAAAGGAATGTGTTATTGGTAAATGAGGAATCAGTGGAGAGGAAAAGATTGAAGATAGAGGAAAAGGAGAAATTAAAGGAGTCAGTTTAAAAAAAAGTCATAAATAAATAAGATTCAGTGATTAGTGATGGAATCATAAAGGATCAGGTACTATGTTATAATAATGGGGAATTTGTGTTTGATAGAAAGGGTTTTTAGTTATAGCAACAGCTAATTTAAGTTTCCAACAAGCAAAAACGGGTATATTATATACTTAATTTCCAGAAGTGCTGAGGAACTAGACTTGATTGTTAATAAGCTAGGAGCATATAAACCCAGAGAAATAATTCAGTTATACTATTCTAGTAAAAAATCCACTCCCTTTTGCTACTGGGGACTTACTGTACTAGGAATCATTCAGTAGTATACAGGATGGTCTAGAAGAAAATGCCTTCACTACACGATTTGATCTCATTGCAGGTAGTCACCACTTTGATTTGCTCACTTCTACGTTCTAAGTCTTACATGGATTTATCTTGTTGGTTGAACTCAGTCTCCAATGGAAGGCATGGTGCAAAGGTATCAGGGAAATAGTTTTAGTATTCAAGGTTCTGTAATATAGGAAGTTAGAGTGCAGGCTAGAAATAGGTTAAAGTACAGGCTAGGTGGTTCTGGCTCTTAATTTCTCCTGACTTGCAATAAAGATGTTGCCCAGGGCAGCAGTCGTTTGAAGATTGGCTAGCCTGGAACATCCACTTTCAAGATGGCTCATGTACAGGCTGCTAAGTTGATTCTGACTATTTGGCAGGAGGTCACATGGACATCTCCTAGGACTGTGTGAGTGTCTTGGTGACATCACAGCTGACTTCATCCAGAATGAGTGATTCAAGAGAGCAAGGAGAGAGATAACTGCAGTATCTTTTAGGACCTAACCTCTGAAGTTAGACACCATCACTTCCATTGCTTTCTGTTTCATTTATACCAATACAGTAAAAGTGGAAACTCCACAAATGCTTGAATTTCATGAGGAGAGGATTTTGAGATCCTCTCAGAGACTGGCTACTGTGCTCTTCCCTTCTCCCCACACTTTTTTCTGTAGGAGAAAAAGGACATAATCCTTTTAATTGAATGAACTTGTCAAGCATTTGGATAGGCTGTGGTTCTTTGTTAAATATTAAGTGTACAATGTGTGCAGTATCCTCAGGCATTTTAGAAAAAGGTTCAGAAATTTTCATTTACGTGTTTCGAGGTGTCTCTTCTAAAGGTAGGACAGGTATTAAAAAAGTTGTAACTGAGTCTCGACGTGTGTATTTTGAAGTTTGGAAATAATGAAAGTTGTAAATATTTTGTCTTCTAGAATAGCTCTCCTGTCTTATCTCTGAAATGAAGAGTTTTGATTAGCTGTCCTTTCTCAGTGTCCTTTCTTACACCTTGACTAACCTGGAATAAACATCTCTGTGATATCCTACATAGATGCAGGCCATTCTTTATCATACCCTCTTGTGTATTTCTTTCATATTATATGTTACAAATTGAAATGAAATTGCTGATATACTTGTCTTTGTCTTTCTTCCCCTCACCAAAATTAAGGTCCAACAGATCAGACTTGGTCTAGTTCATTGCTGAATTCTCAGGACCAGGTACAGTGCCTGGTAGATGCTCAGGAGGTATATATTTCAATACATAGTTTTTCGAGAGACTATACTACATAATCATTATTTGAAACAGGCTATCTTATAAAATCTTCCCATATCTTCTGCTTAATTTATGTCTTTTCAGCCTTTCTCTTATCTTTCTTTTTGGTGACACTTCAGCTCACGATCTTTTCTGTGACTTCAGTGAATGCTTTTCCATCTTGTTCTCAGTTGGTATCTCAACCTTGTTTCTTTCTGATACAGGTTATTTTTGCTCTGTGATTACAGTTTAGCCTCATTCATTTAACAGGTGTGTTTGACTCTGATTTTGTGCTGTGTAAACTGCTTGGGAACCACATTTCATACTGCTTTGAGAGCTCCTCCTTTTTGCTTGTCATGTAGTATCTTTTGGATGAGTTACTGCTATGTTAGTTTTGACCCTGTCAGTATTATATCTGGAAGGATTCTAACTTTAGTATATACAGAAGGGGAATGTCACAATATTCACTCTTGGGTATATAGTAACATCTTATTCTCTTTGCTGTGTAAGGCTTGCAGAGAACAGTGTCAGTTAGGTAACAGTGTAATCCTGATGTAATGCTGTCCCAGAAAGAAGTGTTCTTAAGATGTTTGCTCCATATCTGTAAGTGTCTGCACCTCCATTGTTTCCCTGAGGTAAATCCCCAGACATGGACATATTATCCATATGCATTCCAACCTGCCTCTGAGATGTTTAGAGTATACTCCACAGAGGTTTTTGACGGTTTTTTGGATCATAGACCTTTCTGTAAATCTAACAAACTATTGATCTTTTCCCTAGAGAGCTATCCGTTTACATATGTCCACAAATTTTACTTATTATTTAGAAGTACATAGATTCCTAAAGGCCATCTGTATACTAAGGTTACAAACTTTTTATCTGAATTACTATTATTTCTATTAGCATTATTACTGATTTGAGAAATCCTTGGAAAGACTGACAAAAGCTCTTACAAGTTAAGATTCCAAACAGTTTTTATTTTTGGACATATTTTCCCATCTTGGAATATCCAAGAATTAGACTACTTAGTCATTTAAGTCTGTTCTTGTTCACATCAGGATTCATAATGCAGCTGGGTTTATTTTGAGAATAACAACTTAGCTGTATCCTTTGTGATCTCACAGGTACATGTGCATTAACCAGATCGGACATGTATAAAGAGAAAGATCAGTATCTCTGTATCATCAGGTAAGCAAATCAGTTCAATTCAGTTCTCTTGCAGTATGTGAGTATTTCTAATTTATCTACCCTTGACTGCATTGTCAGTCACTAAGATGATAAATATTTCTAAAGGGAAATATTTAGAAATATAAATATTTCTAAAGGGAAGGAAGCAGTCTTTCTTAAGTTTTACCAGGTTACTTCCTCTGCTGCTTGAAGTCAGAGTTCTTTATTTTTATTTTATCTCATTATTGTTTCATATATTCACACTTCTATAGTAGAAAAAATTCCCCACTCTTCTTTTTATGTATATACTTTGGAAAGTTGTGGACAGCTCTCATATTGTTCCTTGGTTGTCAGCCAAGTTATACACATTTAACTCCTTTAATCTTCCTTTGTAATTCAGTCGGCTTGGCTGCTTTTTCTAGATTTTCCCCCATTTCATCTGCATCATTAATAAACAGAAAAAACAGGCTATTGCCTCACTTCTTTTACACCTTGCATTCTTTTTGCTTCCTGGATTTGCCTCATATTTCTTGTTGAACCAAAGCCAGCTAGACCTCATTCTCTGGACTACTTTGGCAATACATGAATGCCTTGCCTGCAACTATCAGTGTCCCACCCGGTAATAGCATCAGCAGTATATCCTAGAGGAAAGAAAGGAAATGTGAAAGGAAAACAGTGAGGAGCAAAAGAATTTGTTCTCTGATTATATGACCGACTTACCCTTGCCACCCAGAGTAAAATCATTGTACCTGAGACCTTTACCGGAGGTTTTGCTGTCCCAAAATGTTATGCACAGACACTAATTTGAATAATGAGAAGCCTGTATATTGTGTGAAGTCTCCCCACTTTTCTCACTTGCTTTCTTTCCTAGGTTCTCCCTCCCCCACTGCTTTTCCTAATGTCAGTTGTGACTTGCTATCAGAATCTGTGGCCATGAACAAAACTGGGCAGGGGATCATTCTGTGGGAAATTAGATAGGCTCAGGTGGTAAATGCCCCATGCCTCCATGTGTAACATCTGAGGCAAGTGCTTTAGTTCTCCCTATTTCTGTAACAGCCGTTGGTCTTCTTTTACCAGCTGATTCAGTGGAGATGTGCAGGAAGAAGGGAATGGTAGACCTCTAGTGCTGTTCATCAACGCTGTATTACTTTCACAACTTTTCCCCCTCTCTGATTGGCAGGGAGACGCAAACGGCTTCTAGAGGATGCTGAGCTTAGTGTAAAATATGCCAGCATGGGGTCTCGGCTTGTCACAGCTCATTCTTTCTTTCATTTGATTTGTAGAAAATATACCTCTACCTTTTCTTATCTCATGCATTCGAGAGAAAAAGGTCATTCCTTCAGAAGCTAATGACTTATTGGAATTTTCAGTCACTGTATTCAGGTAGTGTGTTTACTTGAAGCTTGCAACAGCATACACTTGACTTTCTCATCTGTGTTAGCTGTGCTTCTAAGTACAGAATTGAATAGGATAGAAGAAACGGTTTTCCTGTTTATGTCTGTGGCAACTTTTTAGATGATTTGTGGTTTAATCCTTTAAGCACTTTTGAACGTTTTTATCATGTATTTTCCTTTAAAGACATAAATTATTCATATTCTAATATTGTAATCTTTTAACCAGATTATTTGATTTTGGAGAAATCAAGGTGAGAATAGCAGCTTACAGGGTTGCCTCTGAATTTTTAGTGACATAAATGATAACACTTATATTTGTTCCTTTTTTTATCAGACTTTATGGCCTTTCTTATCCTTTATGATTTTAAATAAGATTATGTGATTGTAAACCTTGTATTTGTATATTTCTTGGTCTCTGGTCTCTTAAGCAGGTAAGTGTATGAGGTGTCCTCCTTGAAGTCTGCCTTTTACAAAATGTTAATCTCTCCCATGGCTATTAAACTGTCGACAATTTTGTACTCACACTAATTTTTCTAGGTGATTGATATATTCTTGCGCATAATTTTTGTT